>WYDI02010916.1:0-18270 GCA_009867235.2 Psittacus erithacus | reverse complement strand
GGACAGGTTGTGGGGGGAAAACAAGCAGGCTACATGCTTTGTCTAATTTACGACTAAGCTTAAACCACAACAACATGAAAGAAGCAGTGACGAAAGGGTGGCTAGAAAGTGTAAAGAACAAAACCAGACTATGGTGAATTTCTTTTACTGTTTAGAATTCTACTCTACTTTATTTTGCTTAGTCTATGAATTGCAATGTCTTATACAGCTAGTTGACTTTTAGTAGTCCAGCCAGCAAGCTGGCAAATAAAATTTTATGTGTTAGAGCTTTATGAATAAGTACTTGTTCTTGAGTTGCAATAAATTAAAAAAAAACCAACAACAAAAGCCAACAAGAAATATGCATAACCTGAGAAGCAGGAGCATATTCCCCTCAGAAGCTATGTTCTTCTCTAATGGAAAGGTTTATTCATGTGGTTTTTAAATTATGAATTATTGTTGCCATCGTAATTTATAATTTTCCCACCTTCATTTTTTTTTTTTTGGTTACACTTACAGGTCTCATTTGAAGTGTATAGAGCTAAGCTAGAGGAAAGCCTCTGCTATGGTTTTACTAGGTCTGAGTAGTTTCATACTTTCAGTTATTACCCTTCCAGAGCAACGGTATCACTGTCAGTGATAAAAATAATAGTGCAGTTAAAATTCTAGAAACTCAAGATCAGTCTTGGTTCTGCTTAAGTTCTGTGAATCTGCAACATTGAGCTGGACATTTCATAAGAACATTTAATACTTCTGCGTAGCAAATATCACTTCAGTATCTTTGGCGGACATTTCTATTTGCATTCTTGGCTATAAGCAGTCCACACATATATATAGTCAAGGAAAGGAAGAGGATTAAACTTTTATTAAAGGCATCCATTTGTTCATTTAGGGATCTATAAATACCAGCAATGCATTCATATGAGTTTTGATCACATTTCACAAACATTTTACCTCCCTATTTTGCTGTCCCCTCTCTAGCCCGTATGTCAGTTTGATTTCTAGCTCTGCAGAGCACATATTTCTGTGATTTACTACAACAGAAAATGGTCTTTACTCTGCAGCAGGGCAAGAATTATACTTTGGTTTTTTAAAATCTTTTTCTGCAACAACAGAAACTTAATAAAATACATCAAATGGTAAAATAGGTTCTGATAGACTAGGATGCAAGCTAAGAAGCAGCACACACAAATCTTCAGTGCTGTATTTCTGCAAGATTTATGTGAGTTCTGAGGCTATTATAAACCAGTCTTAAGGCTTATAAGAAAGTAAAGCATGGTATCCTCAGGTCATACAGGCATAACTTTACAGACAGCATAAGCTTTTCAGTAAATACACTGACTTTTGCAAACTGTAAATCATCTGTGAGCTACTACTGTTCTACTAATTACAGTAAGAAGCTGTGCTCATTAGCTGTTCGCATCTGGTTCACTGCACGAGCTAAATAGTCCATAAATGAGCCAGCAATTATTGCTGTATTACTGCTACCAGCTCTGTTCATGTGAAAATATCTTCCCCAAATGTTGTGCTTCTTGGTATTATCATGTTAGGAATTTCACAATTGCATGTTGAAGCAGTTAATTGGGAGATTGTTCTTGGAAAACGGAATAGCTTCTGAAACTTCTATAAATGACTGGCTATCACAAGTATCTTCAGCCCTTTTATAACAACCTCTTAAACCAGGCATCCTACATTAATACATGCATATAGTACTTAATGAAGCATGACAGAAAATGCACACTTTGCTATTTATTCTCAGTTTTTCTTCTAATAGTAAACTTTAGTTGGGTACTAAATGTAAACATTTAATTATGAAGGGAAAGCATTATGGATTTGGTAGCATTCATAGGCAGTGTGCTAAATTAGTCATCTAAGTCTTGTTAGTAGTATATATACTGTATATGAACTTGCTGTTGTATTCCCAGTGGCAACTTCTACAGCAAGATTTTTAAGGCAATAACCTGTGTGCCAAATAAGGCCTAGATGTGCCGTCTAAATGTCCTGCAGATGAGTTTTCAGACAGGGAAATGTGCTTTAGACTCAGAGGGATAGGTAGGGGATATGAGCTTCTCTTTTCTTACTTACAGTCTCACACATATACCAAGCTGTAAACACTCGTCCCGTCTTGGTTTGGGTACATCTTCCTCTGTTTTCTGACTTGCTGTTATTAAAAAAATTCTGAAGTTCCTTGCTGTAGAATTTATACTGAGTCTGCTTATGTTGGTCAAAAAGTCACCTTTGCTGTCCCTATTTTTTATCAGTGAAGCTCAGAGTTTCTTCTTTTTACTGCCTGTGTGGTCCAGGAGAATTTTGCCATAATACATAATTAGAACCATTTTTCACATGGGCACTTTCTGATGTTGCAGAGAAAGAAAGCATTCAAAAAGAAAATAAATATTGATTTTAAAGTCATGGATTGTCCCTCAGAAAGCCAAAAAGGCATGCACTGAAAAAGCAATTCCTAAACTACAGCATATTTAATGAACTTTGTAAACTTCATCATTTAAATATCATGAAAGTAGCAGATAAAATATCTACCCTTTAACATAGAAGAATTGCTCTATACAACTTCAAACAACACAAGCACCATTAATTCATCTCAAGTGGCACACTCAAATGCCTCTTACTTCTTAGTTCTGGGCTTAATCCTGGTGGGCCAAGCAGGATTCCTAGCTTAGGAAGCTAGCACCATTAACACAACAAAGCAGAGACTACCATGAATAACTAGATAATCACAGTTACATATTTTCAAAACTAGCTCTAGGACTGTGGTGTGCTTCCCTGAGGTGCCTTTATACAGCATGATCAGTGAAATCTTTACATACCTGAAATAGGAACTGCCTAGCAGTGACTGCTTTCCTCTTGTGGCTGCTTCTCAGTAGATGTTGGGCATCGGGAACACTTCAGATGCATCATGAGGCAGCATTATGGTGAATGAAGAGGAAATGGGAGAAAAGCATCAGGAAGTGGTTGTTTGCTAAAGAAAGGAAGAAGAAATATATATTATACATTATAATATATATTTTATAAATTATATATATTTTGAAATATAGTGATGGAAATACTCAGACTACTGAGGTTTCCAGGATTCCCAGTTTATTAGAATATTTATTCATTTTTATTCATTTTGGCAGCAAACAGCCAAGCAAACAAAAGAAAGATCATTTAATTTTGGTTGTGGTAATAGCAGTGATCTTCAGTGTCATTTTAATTGAGGATTAACCAAGAAAAAAAGAAACAAACCAACATTAGACATAGTTCATGATTATCCTTGCAGTAGAATTATATACTATAAATATTCTGAAACCACAGAGTCCCATTACAAATAGGAGACTAGGGGGAAACTGTTCCTATGGATAATATTCAAGTGTATTGTACATCTAATATTATGTGTTTAAGAAATCATGTATGTATTTATATATATATACGTAATTAAGAAATCAAGATTCTATTTTAAAATGTAAAACTTTGCTTTCAGTGAAACAGAGGTTTATGACAATAAGCATGTGAAAATATTCCAAAATAGCTTTGGTTAGGACTTCTTCATATCAGGTGATTATGCTGGACTTGTTAGACATTATTACAGCAGGTTGACCATGGCTGGATGCCAGGTGCCCATCAAAGCTTCTCTATCACTTCCCTTCCTCAGCTGGACAGAGGACAGACAACAAAATGAAAGCTTCGTGTGCCCAGATAAGGACAGAGAAATCACTCAGCAATTACTGCCCTGGGCAAAGCAGGCTTGACTTGGGAAAATTAATTTATGACCAATCACAATCAGATCAGGATAACGAGAAATAAAACCAATTCTTAAAACACCTTCCCCTGACCCATCCCTTCTTCCTGGGCTCAACTTTTTTCCCAACTTCTTTACCTCCTCCCAACCAGTGGCACAGGGGGACAGGGAATGGGGGTTGTGGTCAGTTTATCACACATTGTCTCTGCACTTCTTCCTCCTCAGGGGAAGACTGCTCACATTCTTCCCCTGCTCCAGCATGGGGCCCTTCCGCAGCAGACAGTCCTCCATGAACTTCTCCAACATGGGTCCTTCCCACGGGTTGCGGTTCTTCATGAACTGCTCCAGCATGGGTCCCTTCTATAGGTGCAGTCCTTCAGGAGCAGACTGCTCCAGCGTGGCTCTCCACAGGTCACAAGTTCTGCACCAAACCTGCTCCACTGTGGGCTTCAATCTCCACAGGACTACAGGTCCTGCCAGGTGCCTGCTCTAGCATGGGCTTGCCATGTGGTCGCAGCCTCCTTCAGGCATCAACCTGCTCCAGCATGGGGTCCTCCCTAGGCTGCAGGTGGGTATCTGTGCCATCGTGGACCTCCATGGGCTGCAGGGGCGCAGCTGCCTTAGCATGAGCTGCACCACAGGCTGCAGAGAAGTCTCTGCTCCTGCTCCTGGAGCAGCTCCTCCTCTCCTTCTGCACTGACCTTGATGTCTGAAAAGTTTTTTTGCTCACATATTCTCATTCCTCTCTCCTGGCTGTAATTGCTGTTGTGCAGTTTTTTCCCCCTCTTAAATGTGTTATCCTGGAGGTGCTACTACCATCACTGATGGGCTCAGCCTTGTCCAGCAGCAGGTCCGTCTTGGAGCCAGCTGGCATTGGCTCTGTCAGACACAGGGAAAGCTTCCAGTAGCTTCTCATGGAAGCCACCATGGTAGCCCTCCCTCACTATTAAAATCTTGCCAAGACAGAAGTAAGGTATCACAAACTACTAGCATCTTAAAATAAGTAGCCTGATTTTATTTTAAGAGGGAATAGTTGGCATGAAGGGGCGTAACAATAGCTTTGAAATAATTTATCCTCATCAGACGAAAAAAGACAGATGTAATGTAGTATTCACATTGGCATATTTTTTAAAAAGTCAGTCAGAAAAACAACTGTAGTGAATGCATTATGTAAATGTCGTTCTTTAAGAACTTAAGATCCGCATTTTATACAGTGAGTTTTGACCTGTTTTTTAAAAGTACATTACTCAAGCTGCTGTTCAGCAGAAAAGCTGAAGTAGAACTAATGCATGTCAATGTAAAGAATATCCTGAGCCATTAGCCCTGTATTTTGATAAAAGGCCCTTTGAATTTAGCAGCCTTTTCACTCATTATTCGTGTTAATGAACATAGTTCATTGTAATGGATAAGAATCTAGTGTGGATGGGCTTTCCTTTTATTGTCACTGTTACATGCAGCAACAAACAAATCGAGGAAAGAGGGATATAAAACCAGGGCTGCAGCAAAGGAAAAGGTCATACTCTAAGGTGTCATGTTGATTCTGGAGAATTATTAGATGCGGAGTGACTGGCACTCTTAACAGTACCTTCATGATTCATTTGCCAGTCACTCTGCAATTATTCCAGGTGCTACTGGGGAAATGGCTCTCAAGTTTCATAAGATTAATCAGCATATAAATGTTGGCAGGATAAAACCTCCAACACAGGCTTCAGGTGCAGCACTCAATGCAGATGGAAACTCTTCAGTTGGTTCTTAGAAGGGGTGGTTATATCTTGGCTGGGAAAAAGATTGTTCTGGTGTAACCTTAAGTTTTTTGTCCTAGTCTTACTTGAAAAACAGAGCAGAAAGTAGAACTTAAACTTTTTAGTATTAGAAAATAAAGAACTGTTTTTTTCTAAACTAAGTCGAGGGGGTGCGTATTATTTTTATTTTTATCTGCATTTAAAGGACTGCTCTGTCTGATTCTTCTAGTTCTTTTTCTTCAGTAAAACAAGCAGTGATGTTAATGTGGCTCAGGTCAAGGGAATACAGACAAGCAGCCTGCTGTTTAAGTCTTGAAATTTCTGAAATGTTCTAATTCTCTTCCAAAAGGGCTTGGGTCAGTTTTAAAAGATAACATAGGGAGGACAATAGTCAGTCAGCCTACTTTACAAATGTCATTGACATAAAAATATAACAACTTCAGAGCAAGGTGTACTCTGGGGCTTGATGATCAAAAAGCACAATGAAAGAGTTAATTAGTAAAGTTGTCAGAAATGTTTGGTTAAAAATTTTCTTCTCAAACTTAACAAAAAAGCACAGTTTGACCTAAATGAAATTTTACATCTGGAGTGTACTTCTTTCACAAGATTTTTAATGCAAATGCCTTACACCCAAAACATTGAACCTGTGGAGAAGCTGTATTTTGATTCTGTACGTCTTCCATATTTAGTGAAAGCTCTGATACATTGTCTCATGACTCCATTTTTCTTTATGATTTAAACTAATCAGATGAATCTGAGTTGGACCCACTGAGGTAGACATTGCTTTATTTAAGGGTATGGAATGTCTGCTTAAGTGCCCAAAAGCAACTTATAAATTAAATCCTTTTTGCTTCGAGGTTTTCTGAAAAAACAGTGGTTGCCCAATCTGCTCTAAAATGATTTATACAAATTAAACTCATTCAATTATGTAACTCCAGGAATAATATAATGCATCATCAGTTTGTTTTGTCAAACTGTGAATAATTCATGCATATTCTTTTCAGCTGGTGAATCTTAGGCTTAGTTTGGAAATTAATTTCCATTTTCTTTTAAAAAAGCATCCAAGTTTATATTAAAGTATATTTTGTCATGTCCTTGGCTAATCCTTCTTGTATTAAGGTGAGAGGATGAGTCTTTTAGATTCCGATCCCTGCAAAGAATAGGCACTAGGAACTGTAATTAGCACAATAGTATTGCCCTGCCACTTTAGAAACCACAAGGCAAGGTTTTGCTAATACCCAGTATCAGAGAGGAAAGTATTTACTGACAAATGAAAAACTGAATTGGAAAGAAAAGGATGGGTAAAAGAGAAGAGTGCTAAAATCTGTCTGTGGCATAGCTGGCCTGGTCCAGTAAGCTTGAGACTGAAAACGTATATTGATGTTTTTGAAACACAGAAAAATTATGTCAGAGGAATGTATTTTGCATTTGGCTTACAGACTTTAAAGGAGATGACTATTCCAATTTATTGTTTAAAAAGAGTACGAGTTGCAAATTTATTACCAAAACCTTCTCACTATCAACGCTGTCACTGGAAGTTCTATGGAGCACAGCTGTCATAAGACGGAGCGCAGCTGTCATAAGACTAAACACAGTAAGATTTCCTGGGCATAACCAGGACAATAACCTTGCTTCAAAAGACCTTTATTTGCCATGCCATTCTGCATTCCCTATCCATCACTTGAGAAAGACCTTTGTTCTCCTATTAAAAAAAAATTAATATTTTTCCATTTTCAGTTCTGAAGATGAACACTCTGAAAGCCTTTTATGTGGCTGCTTACACAACCGTGAAATTAGAAAAGCCAGAATAGGCTGTCTAAAAGATACAATCATCTAAAAACATTGATATGTCACAGCAATAAGAACCCTTTTAGAAGGCAGTTACATCCTCACAGTTGTGCTTCTGTGCAGAGAAGGACAAGACAGGCAGGAACTCTGCAGTTACAATGCAATGTGTAAATGGGAAAAAATGTGAACCACAATGTTAAGTCCATTATAAGCTAGTACATGAGGACTTTGACGCAATGCATCTGTGTGACTTTTCAGATCCTACAAATGGTATTGCTTCTGAAACTGAATGGATTTACACTACTGCTGAAAGCCTCTAAACATTAAGAATTTGTCAACAGTGGCAAAACCTGCTAACTATTCATTCTTGTTTTCATTACACATCCCCGTGGGAGAAAAAAATTCAGTTGGGGAAGGATTAAAAACCTGGAGTGTCATTTCAAAATGCTTGGGAAGTTTGTGGATGTAGAACATGAAGCTGGAGTTGATGAGGAGATATGAGATTGCCTGTTAGCATGTTAGATGAAAATTATCTCATATGTTCAAAGTTTGCATTATTAATTAATACACAGTTTAATTATACAGATGGAACCATCACCTTTACGTTTTCTACAATCTGAAGACTGATGAGATTGCTGTAATTTGCATTAAACATGTAAAAACAATGACTTTTTCAATGAAATGACATTACCATGTCATCTTGGTTTGCTCATGCAGTAGTGTCCTGGGTTCAGCTGGAATAGTTATTTTTCTCCTTCCTAGTAGCTGGTACAGTGCTGTGTTTTACTGTAGTCCAAAAACAATGCTGATAACGCACCAATGTTTTAGTTGTTGCTAAGGAATACCCAAAGACTTTTCAGTCTCTCATGCTCTGCCAGTGAGGAGGTGCACGGGAAGCCAGGTGGAAGCTGATACAGGACACCTGACCCAAACTAGCCAAGGGGTATTCCATACCACAGCATGTCATGCCCAGTATATAAGCCTGGAGGAGTTGGCTGGGAGAGACTGATCACTGCTCAGGTCAGGCTGGGTATTGGTCCACAGGTGGGAAGCAACTGTATTGTGCATCACTTGTGTTTATTGGTTTTGGGTTTTTTTCCCTTCCCTTTTTATTTTTATATTGTCTCCCTTTGTTCACTTCCTTTATCATTATCGTTAGTAGTAGTAGTTTAATGTTACACTTTAGTTATTAGACCGTTCTCATCGCAACCTGTGGCGTTTTCATTCTTTCAATTCTCCTCCCCATCCCACCCAGAGTGGGGTGGGGGAAATGGGAGCGAGTGAGTGGCTGAATGGTGCTGAGTTACCAGCTGGTCTTAAACCATGACAAGTAGCTAAACTTAGTCATTTGAATCAAATTTATGTGGGCTTTTTTCCTCTAATGCATTTCAGGCATGAATACTGCTAGTGTCTTTGAATCCACTTGTTATTTCACAGAGATCTTCAGGGACATCAGTGGTATAGAGCTAATATGAACAATCTGTGAGTTGTCTGAAGTACTTACCTAATATGAAACCTCCTAAGCATTCTAGAAAAAAAATCAGATCATTGGTTTTGCCTGTATATGTGTATCATTCAGTAACATTCTGTCTTCGAGTTCTAGCAGCTACAGTACAGAGTTGAACCCATGACCTCCCCAAGACCCAAGGGTGGGAAACAAAATCTTTTCATTAAGATGGTCTTCTGGGAAATATCCTTAGAAAACTTCCTTTGCATTTACCAATTTATAAAGAAATTACTGAAGTTTACCAGATAGTTTCCCAATTAATAAAATTATTTACTACTAATATGGCATTTTGGATATGTTAGTAAATGGCCTAGTTATATTTAAAGTGCAACCTTTTCTAGTTATTTATTAATGCATAGTTTAGATTACTAAATGAAGACTGCAGTAGGTAAAAATTATTTTCAAATAAATTTATGAAAAGAAGCCTGTGATATTCTAAACATCTTTTAACAAACAAATATTTTCTACAATTCACTCTACAACTATAAAAATCTTCTTAAAATTAAGAAGACACTTTAGATCAGAGCTTTATAACATTTTTTTGTGTACAGGACCTATCAGTAGTTGTAGTCACCAATAACCCTGGCCATGGCCAGCTTTCATTTCCATAATGGGAAAAATGGCTGCTACAGAGATCTTATAGAGGTAATGGTAGAAAATTAACGATTGATTATTTTCAGTCCTGATAGGATATTTTACTCCTGAAAGGACTGAATAATCTAGATAGAACTAATTAGTTTTCCATCTTAGTAAGATATTTGTATTTTAAATGAAACAACAAGCGGGATAAGGAATAATATAAATTTGGACTACTTTCCACATCAAAACACTACCTGTGGTTTCATTTTGAAAGTTATGGAGGAAAAACATCTCCATAAAAAGCTTGAAAACGAGGCACTTATTTTTAAAACAGTATAGAGCGTAACCTTTTGATGACATTCAGCTGTGAAACAGTTCTTCTAGAAGAGGGTAGGGCTATAAGGCATTTTCAGAATAATACCCATAAAGTACTGTCCAGGCATTTTTAATTTTTAAAAGTTTAATCATCATCTTTAAAATCTTAAGTTCCAATATGGTTTTTATTTTCCATGTGGAATAGATAAATATGGTTAGTACAGAAGGGAAGCTGTTCCTAAACTAAATGGTATGATATATTGTGAAGTCTGTGAGGGATGGAAAATAGGCATTTGCACTTACATTAACTTACAAAAGATAATTTGTGCACTATAATGATAGTGCACTAGAATATATCTGATTTATTCACATATACAAAACATTTTTATTCTTGATCTTCTAAAAGAAAAAAAATATAGAGTAAGAGTTCTAACACTCCTTAGTGATAGCAATATTGGTGGGGAATGGGAAAAATACTGTTGAGAAAATTGGGTATTTATTTCTGCTCACATGAAATAAAGGTAGGTCAGTTTAGACAGATGATTCAAGTGGAATGAATACTGTCTTCTGTTCTGGAGGGCTGAAAGAAGCTGGCATGCTATGGCCAAGGAAACATCTGATTGAATTTGAATGTTCATCCTCACGCTGACCAAAACTGAAAATTAAATTTAGAGCTTCTCAAATTCTGTGGCCTGCAAAAAAGTAGGAAGACTGTGGGGGTTAGCAACTGCTCAAAGCTTCTTCTGTAGCCCAAAATCAGCATCCCAAAGCATGCCAGTGAAAAAAACCAAGTACAGGATGTGTTTATGGACCTCTGTCTCTCAGAAACATCCCTTTAGTGTTCATTTCTGTCAAGGACGGGTTTTTTTCAGTCTGTAGGAAGAACTGTCCATGAGCTGTTAACCTCATGCTAGGTCAGTGTAAGTTGTTAGATATATGTTTCATGGTAAAAAATAACAACGTGGGCTGCAGATTTTCAAGGAATTTTTAAAAATATGTTTCCTGATGCATAATCGTGTTTTGAAGAGTACTTGCAATTGAACATCACAATACTGAAGCTGTTGACCAACAGTCAGCTGTCCACATGTGACTCTCACCTGTCCTTGCTAACTAGATTTGAGAGTCTAAAAGTGTTTATCAAGATGACAACAATCAAAGAGCAACTAAGAGATGCCTTTAACATTAAGCCAGGAAGACTGAAGGTCTTTCTAAATAGCGTAATAAACAAAAAGAGGTACTTCAAAATACACAGCCCAAAGCATAATGGATTTTGCCGCCATAAGTGGGAATAGTAGCAATCTGTCAGATGCTGAGATTGGCATATTCTGCCTTTTTCAGAGTGCTTATAAACCAGCATCTAATTCTGAAAGATAACTAAAGTTGGAGAGCAAAGATTTTGAGCTGGTTTTTTATAAATACTTGACATTTACTTATGTATAACTTCTCTCATCAGGATTTCTTTCCTCAAAATGTTTGCAAGCTGTACAGGAGCAGAAACATTGAAACACACTAACATCTGAGTATCAGGAGCCAACTAACTTAGGAACAACATAAGCATTAAGAAACTTTGAGATATAAGCACAAAGGACAAGCACCTTGTAAAATACCCATCAAAAATATATAGAAACTTGTGCAAAGTTTAATGTAAAAGGTGCACAAGCGAGATCAATTTCATTCAATTTGAATTTTCCAAGGGTTGTATTACATCAGCAAAAATTTGGATCTGTTCTCACTACCACTTTTCCAAGGGACAGCATCGTCCTTTATGTAATCTCAGAACCTCAGCAGGAGAGCAGGAGAGATGGATCCTAACTGAGAAGACAACACCTCTACTCAGTCTTATGTCTTGTCAAAAGGACAGGCAGGTCTGTTACATGATCCAGCTTGGACCAAAAGTCTGATTATATGGTCTTATGCACTGGATGTGCCTCCTTGGGGTTATTTTTGCTGTTTTATTAAAAAGCTAATTAATTTACTGTAGAAATTATTGATAAAATTATCACTATTTCTGTGGTAGTAACACTATGAAGTAGCAGGGAATAACAACTTCAGGTTTAGAATATTTTAGTAAGTTACAGTAGAAATATGTATCATGGTTATTGCTGCTGATTAATTTAGTTTGGAGTATTGTCTCTGAAGTGATCTGAATGGAAGGGAAAAATGTGTAGTTATCTGCGTGAAAGTGTAGGACTTTCGTTTTGTATAGCTATTTGGAGACACCCTAGCATTAGACATACTAGAAGACTTTGGTCTTCAGTTTTGGGGAATTATTTTTGTTGGTACTCCTATGTTGCTTGCATACATGCACTGCCTGATCTGATTTCTGTCTTGTTTAACTCTATTTACACTGGAGGAAAATCCTTGCTAGTAATCTCATAACAGTGGAAAAAGTGGCATTGTTCAGACTTCAATTTTTCCTTGATTTCATTAATTACTATGTATGCAACAACAGAAGAATTTGGTATGCTATATCAGCAATACTGTGCTTTAGGTTTTAGGGAAATTTATATTTTGTCACCTGCCTCACTAATCTATGAACAACAGTTCTTCTCTACTGTTGTGTTATACTCTTCTCTGTGTCACATAAAATGCTGACGGCTCAACATTTTGTGTATGCTGTGCAAATTTATGGGTAACAATTCCATCCAGGACTGCAATCATGAAATGTGACAAAAATTCTTATTCCCTGAGAGCAGAAAAAAAGTTCCAAATGTGACAAATAAGAGAAGCAACAAGAGTTGTCAGGACACAAACCCTACCTATAATGATCCTTTTTCCTCAGCGGGATTTTGCAACTGTAGTATAAAGAAAAAGAAGTCAAATGATGCTTTAGTTAAGGCTGTACTTTTGTTGTTATAGAAGCCGCAAGAACTGTTTCTGGCTGCCAATGTGTGCGAAGTGCTACAAATATTTTCTTAACATCTTTACACAATGCCGTTTAATCGTCTTAGGCATGTTAATATTGTCGACAGTCTTAAGCAAATTCGTATAAGTTTGCTGATCATGCTCGCATGTGAAATCACTAAGTTAGGTTAGAGGTAAATCTGTAATGAAAAATATTGTTCATCTGATGTACTGTAAGGTAAGGTAGATGCAGCATTATGTCTCCTTTGCATTAGAGTGAAAATGGTATGTTACTGTTGGGAGTGACCCAGGGAAATTCTGTATAAGCCGGACTTGATTTTATGGCACATGTTACTCACATTTCTGCCATATAAATCACGGTATCACAAATCACAAATGGTAATCTGATGTGAACGTCATATTATTAGTATGTTTTTGATGTTACCAATATGCTTTTCACGTGTGAATAGTTCAATAA
Source organism: Psittacus erithacus (assembly GCA_009867235.2). NCBI lineage: Eukaryota > Metazoa > Chordata > Aves > Psittaciformes > Psittacidae > Psittacus > Psittacus erithacus. Next base: position 5,302 of record WYDI02010916.1, on the reverse strand, counting down.
ACTCAACTAATTTGATATGATTCACACAATAATCTAATCAACAATACTATGTTATACTGCAGTTGGACTAGATCATTGTAGGCCCCTTCCCACTGAATTGTTCTTGGAATAGATCAGATTTGAGTGCTCTTGTACCTGTGCCTCTGGCCTCCTGGTCATTTTATCATCAGTTTCGACTCAGCGTCTGACCAAGGGTCTTCTGACAGGTACATTCTTTGCATCCCTTTCTTGATTGTAGGCTGATTCTAACTGCAACTTTTATTTCCTTTGTTTAGTCCTTTCTGGAAGCCTGACTCCATGTCACTACACTATACAGTTCATTAAATAATGCTTTAGTATATTGTGTATCTTTGAAGAGAGAGTCTATAATAATAAAGGACACAGAAAGTGAACGTCTCTGTCAAAGATTTCTTTATGATATCATGTTTGTACCACTCTGTGTTTTGCAGGTCTTTCACTTAAATGATGCAGGCCCAGTCAGCAGAGAGTACTGACTGTGTTATTTGATCATTATATAAGTATTATTTAGCATAAAACTTGGTTTCCCAAGGAAGCAAAATTATCAGAAGAAGATATTCTTAACTGCTGACTGCAGATGGTTGACATGGATGTTTGCTGATTTCTCTAAAAGTCAGCAAAAGACAATCGGTGTTAGACAGGAAATAATCACTGTGCAAAATGGATGATAACACACTCCCACAGTATTTCTCCTAGCATTTCACTGAGGTTTCTCTAAACATTCTTCACTAACCAAGGATTTATAAGAAAGCAGATTCATATGTACTTAAAAATTACATGGTTGAGCCAATAGAGCAATGTTTTTCATATTAGCTTAAGTTTAGCTCATACTAAACTATGACATAAAGTATCTTTCCATGTTGTTTGCAAGCAGTCAAACACATCTCTCCTTGTTGTTAACATACTTCAGGTCACCAACACCTGTTAAAAGGTGGATAATACTGTAGCATGGGCATAGTGTCCTGTCAGAGATGAAAGAAAGTTGTTCTGAGCTTATGCTGCTGCCAAAGAAAAGAATGACTTTTATATCTAGAACATAGTATAATATAATGCATTTATAGACTCTAATATATAGGTTCATTTGAAATTTGGACATTGCATGTATACATCAACCAAATCATGGAAGAAAAATCTGTCAATCAGCTTACTAGATAGTATCATAACAGGAAAAATAAATCTATTTTATTTACTTACTGATTAGTTTGATAATGTTTTGCTTGGTTACTTATTATTATGGTTTGCATTATACTTCCTTTCTGGGAGGCTTTTTTAGAACAACATCCCCAAAGTAATAACATCTTGCTGTATTAAAGCCAGGAGAACAGAAGATGTATTACTGCTTAAATCAATATAGCATATATATATTCTGTTTTCCAAAAACTTGACTGCTCAGGTCTATTGTCTCAAACTCAAATAATTTAATAGACTGCCCACTTTTTCTCAGGGAGACAGAAGGCAAAGCACAGTAATAAAAAGGACAGCCTGTGTCCTTTGTCAAAGCATATTTTTTGCTTTTGGGAATCTCTTCTCTCTACTCAGTAGCTGTGGAATACCCATGTTTTCTTTCTTGTTCAGCTTTGCTGGCAAAGTTGCTGTACCTGCATTGCAAAAAGTAGAGCATACATCTACCACATATTCCTTTCCACAAAGGATATCAGCTGTCAGGTCTCTGATAGTAAGTAATATTAAATTGAGTAGTTGCTTGAAGGTATCTTTTAGAGAGCAACTGCAATGCTATGGGAGGTTGTTCTTGTGTTTTATTACATACTTTTTTCCTACGTGAGCTCTGTCCCATTTTGCCAGTTTTTAAAGATGCCTCCATCCTTTCTGCTAAGAAGGTGTAAGTACACTTTTGAATTCTTGAAGTAACTTTAAAATTCTCCCCTGTTATTAGGTTGTTTTGATATCTGAGAGGAGAAATAAAATTTTGAGTCACAGCAACTTGTATTACTTACAAATTCTAACATTGTTAATTAAAGCCTGTCTAAAGCAGGGAAAAAATTCTGGCATGCCCATACAGAATAGTAATGTAGTCACTTTCTCATTGATTTAAGCCTTCGGTTATGGTAATTACATATTGGACAAGTCTCCCAGGGAACATTGCTCACGCTTTTAACCGGACCTAACCTTGGGAACACTTGTACTTGTCAAGCTGGGTGGAATTCAACAGACTCCAAAGATAGCTCTAATTCCAGCCTCTCTAACACAGTGTTAGAAAGCAGACATAATATTTAATATTATTTCTTGTAATATTGCAAAGTGTCATTTTAAAGGTAAATGACACATAAAATGAAAAATGTAAGTTTTCATATATGCTCAGCTGTTGGGAAGTATGAAATAACAAGTGATATAACCAAAACCACACCTTGGAACATTTTCTCTCTCCAGCTTCCTAAAGCCTCCCTAAGAGACACTACCTATGTCCTTTATTTCAAGGCCTCTCAACATTAATGACACTGATCCACTCCAACTTTTGCTTTCTGATTCTATAATGAAGTAACTCAGATACTGAGTGCTGCTACTTGCGACTGCAAAAAACAGAGAACTAGCAAAGAAGTGCCTACAGGTTCTGATGCCTCATATTTCCCCCTGGTTTTGCAGGGAACTTCAATATTCCAGCATGCAATGTTAATAGAGGAGCGCGATCTGTTCTACAGTACTGCCTCAAGAAATCACATTGTGCTACCATCCTTCCACATTCCTAGATTCAGGAAGGCTCTGCTTCCATCTGGATCATGCAGTTTTTCATTAATCTGTAAATTTGTAATCATAAATGATAATAAAAAGGAAAACAATTGCATAAATTGCCATAGGTATTGTCCAGTCGTATGTGGTCATAGCTTTCATGTTCTTTCTTACAGCAGAAGTTCATTGAATGTGCTTACAGGATGACTCCATCTCACAGCTATCTTTGGTTCTGAGGTATTAAGAAACAGCTAAAAGTGAATGAACACTACCAGCCTAATGCTTCCCATACTGACTGTGTATAGCCATGCATTTATAGGCAGAAAGAGTTATACTGAAAGTGCTTACTCCATGAGAGAATGCCAAACTGGATCACCTTGCTTTATGAAATGTTGGGGTTTATAGCTGGTAGGTTTTTTAAAGTATTTCTGTTTCCTCTACCCTTTCACATTGTATTGAAACTTGGGGATTTCCATTTACTTTGTCCCCCATTTTAGTTATAAATAATTTCATTCTAATTGGTAACTATGGGCTTGTACAGCTGCAGGAATCTGAAAAATAGCAGCTCATCTCTGAGAGTCAGTGTCATTTATTGTAATTTTGGGGCTTATTTTCTTTACTAAATAAAAAAAGGCAATTCACGTCTCACAGCTATTGCTTCACCTCTCTACTAACTCAGAAAGGCATTGTTCAGTGTTTTATACTTGGGCACACTTTCTCAGCTTCCTTCACAACTGTTTGGTCTAAAGACTTGTTAAAAATGAAAACTTGGGTGCCAAGTAGCTATTTCAAATCAAAGTTTCCTTTTATTCTTAAAGGAAATATTTTTAATGTAATTTAGGCAAGCATTGTCTCTAAAGTGATTTCCAGTGAAAATAAGTATAACAAAGGGACAAAGTGATGGCAGTTACCAGTGAATGATGTGATATGGCATATCCCCAAATATCTGCTAATTAGCTCCAAAGTAAGTCCAGCTTGATAATACTTAAAATTGGTTAAATCTTATGCTTCTCCATTAAAATAAATATTTAGAAAATGTCATGCTGAAGAAATTGTACTCTGTTGATTGAAAGCTTCTTATTTCTCTGATATAACACCAAACACATGACACAGCAGAAATTGGAATCAATATTGTCTTTTAAATTACTTTGTATAGCAGTGGGAAAGCCACTGAGTACAATTTCAGTAAAGTTCTGACACAAAAATCCGTCCATTGTTCTAGATTTTGAACGCTGTTTTTAGTCAAGGAACTCAAACCATACCTAACATTTCAGCCATAAAATCTGAGGTACACAAGAGATGTGACCTGTCCTGGCTGACACAGCAGAACAGTACCAGGAGCAGTCAGAAAATTTTTTTAGCTTTTGCCTGGCTTCTTCACAGAAGACTATTAATTTCTACCAAATTATCACCTGAATTTCTACATAATTTAACCTCTGTAAGAGGCCTTCATTACCTCAAAGATCCCTCTCTGCCTTTCTCATACATAAATAGCATGCAGTAGGAACCTGATTTTATTATATCCTGCAACTAATTCTTGAACATATACAGCTTTGTCTCACACACTTATGAACTGAAATTCCTCTGTGTGTTTCTTTGTATCTCAAAAAGAACTCAGTTCAAACAGTCCCTTATGTTTGCTCCCTCTGTAAATTTGCGGATGACACCAACTTGGCTGGGAGTGTTGATCTGCTGGAGGGTAGGAAGGTTCTGCAGAGGGATCCGGATAGGCTGCATCAGAGAGCTGATGCCAACTGTATGAGGCTCCACAGGGCTCACTGCTGGACCACAACAATCCCATGTAACACTGCACACTTGGGGAAGAGTGGCTGGAAAGCTACTCTGGTGGAATTGGACCTGGGCGTGCAGATTGATGACAGCTGAACATGAGCCAGCTTATGCCCAGGCAGCCAATTTGGACAGCAGCATCTTGGCCTGTACCAGACATAGCAAAGCCAGCAGGGCCAGGGCAGCGATCATCCCCCTACACTTGACACTGGTGGGGCTGTGCCTTGAATACTGTGCTCAGTTCTGGACCTCTCGCTACAAGACAAGCAAGGTGCTGGAGAGTGTCCAGAGGACAACAAAGCTGGTGAAGGGCCTAGAGAATAAGTCTTATGAGAAATGGCTGAGGGACCTGGGGTTGTTTAGTGAGAAAAGAAGGCACAGCGGAGACCTTATCGCTCTCTACCTGAAAGGAGGCTGTAGTGAGGTGGATGTCAGTCTCTTCTCCCAAGTAAAAAGTGATAGAACAACAGGAAATGGCCTCAAGTTGCACCAGGAGAGGTTTAGATTGGATATTAGAAAAAAAAAATTTCACCATAGGGCTCCTGAGCATTGGAACAGGCTGCCCAAGGAAGCAGTTGGATCACCATCCCTGGGGATATTCAAAAGATGTGTAGAAGTGTAAGCCACTGTCCATTACATTTGAAAAATCATAGCAGTCAGGTGAAGTTCCCAACAACTAGAAAAAGGGAAATATAACCCCCATTTTCAAGGAGAAAATGGAAGACCCAGGAAATTACAGACCAGTCAGTCTCACCTCTGTGCCTGGCAAAATCTTGGAGCAGGTTCTCCTGGAAGGCGTGCTAAGGCACAT
>WYDI02010914.1:0-54992 GCA_009867235.2 Psittacus erithacus | reverse complement strand
TGTCCCTGCCCATGGCAGGGGGGTTGGAACTGGGTGATCTTAAGGTCCTTTCCAACCCTAACTATTCTATGATTCTAAATTCTGACACTTCTCCCCTCATTAGGTAGCAAAATTTTAATTTGCAAACCATGTGTTTTCTATTCGTGCTCAGTCTCCTACATGCCTGAGACACAGAACCGGAGGGGCCTTGCATGCTGCTTTTTGGTCAGTAACACTTTTCACGGCTTCCAGAAGAGCAGAAATCAGTAAGATTTGGTCAAATCTGGAGAATAATTTCGTAAATACATAAATAAATAAAGAGGGAGAAATGCAGAAGCAAGATTTTGAAAGGCACATTTCACTTCTGAAGCCACATATGCTACACAGAATGGCAGAAATCTATGACTGGCCCCTTGAAGGTCGGTCTGGTGGACCTACGTTGCATCTGAGAGACTACCTATCTCACGCTTCAAAGCTTTCAATAATGGAGATTTCCACTGCTTCCCATCAGTCTATCCCAGCTCTCCAATTCCTACAGCCTTAAAATTACTTTCTAAAGATCAGCGCTAATTTCCATCACTGAAAGACCTACAACTGCTTGTTTTGCCTATGGTTGATGGTATTTATTCTTTCCTTCTTTGCAGTGGCTTCAGCAAATGAAGCAACAAGACTTCTTGCAAAAATCCCTCATTTCATTTCCACACCTTTGCTCAACTGCGTCCCTCTCCTTCAGGCATTTATAACTGGGTTTGGAAGTTTGAATAGGCAAGCCCACAATGTTTTCCTAATTAAAACTAACCAACATTAGCAAAGGCAAAATTGCTCTGTAAAACCACAGAAACATTGTTCTCCTTCTCAGTTGCAACTTTTTCTTGGAAACAGTTCTAATTAGAGACCTATTTTTTATTTCAACACAAGGGTCTGCTGTGGTTTGAGCTCTGTTGTGGGGAGAGGCAGATTTTTTTGGCTGGCCAGTGAAAAGAATTCACATGGATTTAACCTCCGATGTAGAAGATGGGATGATCCCTTAGAAGTAAATGGCTTGTCCAGCATGAAATACTGGAGGGCTGGTTTACATTTGTATTGCATATGTTGCCCCTTAGCATCTATTTTTAAGCAATAACCATGACCCTGTGTATCCTGTTTCATACGGTAATGTACTTTCTGTTGAGTTTCACAGTGATGTCCAGCAGTGCAACCATTCCTTCCGCAATAAGCAGCAGTACCCTGAGGCCGTAATTTGTTACAAAAACCTCTGCCAAGGGGAATTACATCCTTTTTTATCTCCTCAGCTACTTCTAATCTTGGAATGTAGTGTCGACCCAATGAGAAAGCTGACTTGCATCACATAAAATGAAGACGTGAATGGAAACTTTGGGGCTGCCAAAGGCTTCAGTGGGGTTTAGCCCCAGGTATCTTGCTAAATTCTTGCCCACAGTTAAACCCTGTGGGCCTGCAGGAAGTAATTTACTACAGGGGGGCTCACCCACATGGAGCCAATGCTTGGTTGCCTCCAGAGTCTTGTCAACCGTGGAAGAGCTGCAAGGAAACTCCCTTTTTAACAGATAGAATGGAAAGAATGAGAGGAAGGAAGGAAGACAAATAATGATGAAGTAATAGTATGCCCAGGTGTTCCTACTCTGCCCAACACAGTGCTGTGACCACTGTGAAATCCATGGTGACATAACCAAAACAACAAAAAGCCTTGTCTGCACATAGATACAGCTTCAAGACCTTTTAGGATTCTGATGTGGTCATAAAACTGCCACAGAGAATTAAAAGTTGAAAGGTCAGTCAGAAAGAAAGTCACAAAGCAGAAATAAAAGAGCTGATTGCCTTATCTGAAAGAGAAACAGAGCCCAAGCTGTGCAGAAGTGGGATGCGCAGTCTGGGATAACTTGGGCTTATTTAACAAAGGCTAGGGAGCGCACCATTTCAGCTGAAAGCCCAGGGTATAAAAACATTGCTGAACACGCCATGAACATGGCAGAACATGGCAGTCATTAGAAAAGCAGATAAAGAAAAATCAGTATTATCTTTATGAAATCTTCACTTAAATATGTCTTGGGTCTTTCTTCCTTCATCAGAAAGTTCAGCCTTTCAATTTGTAACCCTCAAGGTACAGTGATAGTCCTGCTTTGGTAAAAAAATCAAGAATGGGCCAAAAGTTTTGGGGTTTTTTTGGAGATTTTTGTGCATCAATATAATGGTAATCATAGAAACACAGAATCCCGGAATGGTTTGGGTTGGAAGGGACCTTAAAGCTCATCCAGTTCCAACCCCCTGCCATGGGCAGGGACACCTTCCACTAGACCAGGTTGCTCCAAGCCCCTGTGTCCAACCTGGCCTTGAGCACTGCCAGGGATGGGGCAGCCACAGCCCCTCTGGCCAGCCTGTGCCAAGGCCTCATTACCCTTACAGGGAAGAACTACTTCCTAAGATCTCATCTCAATCTCCCCTCTGTCAGGTTAAAGCCATTCTCCCTTGTCCTGTCCCTGCAGGCCCTTGCAAAATGTTCCTCGCCAATAATGCTTCAGGAGGGAGGTCTGGGAGAAAAAAAAAATGTGGACAAGAAATGAGAAGCTCAGCAGCCCTCAAGTCTTCCGATAAAAATTATTTAAACCTTGACAGAATGACTAATGGAGCGTATTACTGAGGGTGCCCTTGCTGCCCTACACCTGTCCTTTTTGTCTTCTTCATTTCCATCTGCCTTCTCTTTTCCAGCACATACCAGAGCAGAGATCGTGTGTGCGCATTGTATGCTGCAGGAGCCTTCTCTGCTGACAGTGCATGCACCTCGTCCTGACTTTACACTTTCAAAATCAATTAAATACCACAGCATTCCTGCAACAAAGGCAAGAGATACCCCCATTTCTCTAGTGGGATAACTGAAACACCTTGAAGAGCATTACCTTGCCAGGCATCACTGGCCACAAAGCACTGAATGAATACCAGAGGAGGTCTGAGATGCAAATACCACGGAACCCTGCAACTGCTTTTCCTTCCAAAAGTGGCACAGCAAGCAAGATGGCTTTCGAGATAGCCAGGCTCCATGTTAGAGCACTGTGGAATTTTGAGTCTGGCCTACATTTTAATCAAGAATGAAAGTTATGAACTTTGTGTAGACTCTGCCTGTGTGAGGATGTGAACTGGCCAAGGGGAAAAGCAGAAAGTCCATCCTTCCCATGACTGCATTGGACATCTCCAACTTGCCGGATCTCCAACTTGCCAGAAGCTTTGTCCACAACAAGCTTTAACCTGCCAATGGTTTTACCAGCCTGAATGGAGGAGCTGATGGAAACAAAATATTACCTCCAAGGAGACCATCCAACCCATATGCAGGGCAAAAGAAAGCAAAGATCCTCCACCTCAAATGTGCTTCTTGACAGAAAGGGAATTAAAGCTTCAGCCTTTCTTTCCATCATATGCAGCACCTATGCCTCCAGCTCAGCAAAGGCTGCCAGATTGGAGCCTGAGCATTCAAACTTCCACTTCTCCTCAAAATCAGAATTGGGTTCTGATTTCACTTTCTCCGCTCTCTCTCACCATTCTAATGAATTCAGCTGAAAGAAACTCATTCACACCTTGATATTTATTCATCTACTTTTATTCTTTTTAAGAGAAAAAGATTTATCTGTGCCCAGGAAAGGACTTGCAAGACCAGTGGATGACTTAGGACATCAGTCCCACCTCAACGAGCTCCCCAATTTCAGCACTGAAACACTGCCAGAAGGAAAGAAAGAGATGCACCCTGCCCTGATCTGCGGCAGCAGTGTGGCCTATTGGATATCCCTCACCCAGTCTTTTAAGGGCTTCATTGCCACCGGCTCATAGAGGGGCCAAATCTGTAAATGATCTAAGAGGATGCACCCAAAGGAGCACCAAGCAATAAACAGGCATCAGGAATGAAGCAAAATTGCTGGAAAACTGTTTGCACTTACCTGATAAGTCCTATGTTCCGATTAAATCATATTCCACTTGATCCTAGCTGTCCACAAGAGTTAAAAAATCCCTCTCAGGGTGCACACTTAAGAACATAAGCAGTGTCTTGATAAGTGTTAATCCTTAGAGCAGGTAGAAAGAGAAACCCTAATTTTTCTTGGTGACATCAGTTGACTGCTGTTAGTGGTTTCCTGTCGACAACAGCTGAATGACAAATCGAACTGGTTTGTTACAGTTATAGCAATTAAGAGCTGGTAGTATAACCACACTGCTCATTTAGCGCTAATGTTAGAATGGTGTCTACCTTAGAAGAGCCGTTACCCACAAAGGCTCAGTGGGCTATAAAAAGTACTATCCTGCTACAAATGATGCCCTGAATCACTCTCATTCAGGCTGGTGTGAGTTCAAAGTCACCCCCTTGAGCCACAGGGTGTAAAACTGGTCTGCAGATGGGAGGAGAAATACAGGTCTTCCAGTTTTCTAGATTGGCCCATTCATAGCTAAAAGCAGGCTGGGCCAATAGGAGGTGTGGAGATACTGCATGCACTTAACCTTTGGGAGTGTTTATCTCCAGTCAGGTTTTAGCCTGAGCAGTTTCCCCTTTTGTAGTCAACTAGGTTACGGTGCTGTAATCTCACTCACTTTCCATTTTGAAGTTCTATTTCTGCTTAAAATCTCACCTAAAGAGCAACTTCATCTCACTCTGCAGAGCCGGCTGCCTTTCGGTAATGAGTACAAGACAGCTGATGCCATTTAGGGCATGGGGGGAAGACAGTTATGGGAGAGAGCTGACAGCACAACCTCATATCTCTTGATCACTTGTATGTAATATCTTGTAAGATCTGCCTTCTCTCTGCTTTGTGCAATCAGCTACTTGATGTATTGCAAAAAGCTTTTCCTGAGCGGAGCTCCCAATGCCCACCTGGACCTGCTGCAGGCAGAGACCAGCTCAGATTTCACTGTGTGGGTGCCTTTTGGTGCCTGCTATCCCCAAGGGTCTTTCAGCACCCTGCAAAACTCCATCATTCTCATTCCCACCCTCATCAGCAGTATTTCAGACCCACCAATCCATCTGAAGGCCAGGAAGCTGGTGCATGTCACCTACTGATCCTGCTGGATTTTAAATAGAGCCTCTGCCACGTCAAGACAAGCAGAAAGGCAAGCCAGCCAAAGAGGACAATAGGAATCCTGCCTAAGGCTGGCCAACAGGCTGCTTATCAACTCTTTTTTGAGATGGGTGATGGCAACTTTATGCGAGAGAAGTCTGAATCATGGGTCTTGGTCCTGCAATTCCAGGTAGCATCACTGGCTGAGGTAGTGGCCTGCTGCTGCTGAGTGGCTAGGGGATGGAGACAACCTCCAAAGCATGGATCTCTCTGTAATAGTGGTTACTGGGAGTGCTCTGCAACAGTTTGATTTAATGGCCCATTTCCTAGGATGAAAAAACAGCAAAGCAGAAGAACGCAACAAACGACAACATTTCACTTGTTTTCATTTAAGTGTCCCCAGAAAGGGTCAGTTTGATCCAGGAAGATGAAAAACCAAGCTGCTGCACTGACAAAAAAGGTCAAACCCAATAATTTGTCTTCATTTTTGGCCCAGAGCTGAAGCTGTTGTCCAGATTAAGTTTGTCAGGCCACAAAGTGTTGAAGTGAAACTGTTTTCTGGCAATCAGTAACAAATCCAGTAAATTTCACCCAGCTCTTGACATGAAAGTGAGCAGAAACTGACTCTGGCACCAAAGGGGATGACAAGGACAGGGATGCTTCAGTTTTCTATTTCATTGTTCATTCATCCTAACTTAAAGCAGATATCTGAAACGGGCCTTCCTTATCTTTCCATTCCTTGGCTCAGGAAACCAAGGAAATAAACTGAGAGTAATCACAGAATTTTTGAACTGAAGTTTGAGGAGATGGTGCCCACCCACGATCCCTCCACTCTTGCATCTTTCAGAGAAGATGCCTTTACGAGGTAGCCAGGTAAAACTGGAGGAGGAATTTTTGGTTCACTAGCAGTTCTGGAAAACAATTTACAACAAATATTTTTGGTGAAAGTGGAACTCAGGTCCTTTTTCCAGCAGAGAAGTGATAAAAACTGCGTATAAGCCGTGAGATTTTAAATGTCCTTTACTTTTATGGGTTGCTGCAACGAACTGGATTAGAAGGTATATCAAAGGACAATCATTACAAATGAACCACTTCAAACCTTCAAAAAGGGTTTGATTTTCTTTAGAAATGATTTCTCGTTCTTCAGGGCTTGGCAACTTTTTTGGAGTTGGAGGGAGGAATAATCCGCTAATACACACTTGCGAAATGAGTTCTGGATTCAGGGAATGTATTTCTTTTAACCTATGAAAAAACAGATGGGCTGAAAATTCCCACCATAATTTCTATAGGACTTCAGGCTCCATTGTCCTTTGGTTTTGTCTTTGATATTGCCTCATCTGGGAGAAACCCATAGAGAAAATATTGCTGATACCCCAAGGCAACAAACAACGCAAAAACCATCACGATGTTCCATGACGATGAAACTTATGAAATCTGATTTCCTGTTGATGGTTTGGTGTTTAACACCATGTGGTGCTCACCATGAAGCTTTTCCTGTAGTGGACTTATTCTTCTCATGCCTTTGCTTAGCCATCTCTTTGCGTCTTTGAAACGTTTCCTTCTCTACCAAACTCAGCTAGAATTCACCTGAAAGTTGACAAATTGTTTGGTGGGAGGGGTTGATGGATGGACAAACAATACAATTGGTTTGGAAATTCATAGGAAACCAAAATATATATAAGAATATATAATATATATAAGAAAATATATATAAGAATATATATAATATATATATGAAAATATATGAGAAAGAAGCCTAACAGCTCGCAGGGATTGTATTTGCATGAGGAGGGTCAAGGTTAAGAACTCTTCCAAGTAGTGGTAAAATATTTACAGTTCCTTGCCTTGTTCTTGAAGCACTTCACATACCTCCATCTTTCTCCTGCATCCCTACATCGCTGCTCCTCCTCCACCTACCCACAGGATATATGGCCCAAAAGCCAATTTACCTCTTGCTTGAACCTGTATTATGCTGAAATAGCCTCAGCACTCCTTGACACTTTATTCTAGGTTCCCAGAACCCTATGCCTCCCCATGCCCTGTCCCAGTAGTTGACAACTAATATACACCAAGCTCAGCTTGAAGGTGGAGTCAGGCAACCCGTTCCAGAGGAAAAGCAATTCCTCAGTCTCAGCACGCACAAGAAGAGCAGTTTATGCTCAGCATCATCCAGAAGCAGAGCAGCACCAAACACATGAGTGCAGGGGCTTCTCCTTGAAGTGGGGTATTTCACTTGTGTTGCTCTGAAACCTCATGCCATCCCAGCTGAGAAAAGCCAGCTTAAGCCCTTGAAACAGCTGACACAGACTAAACAGCAGAGCAATACTGAAAAACGTCAGCCCTGGGTCTGTCAGTGATCCATAATCATGAGCAGCCAGGGGACCACAACCCTCTGCAGGTCTTCTGTGCTGGCATCCGTTCCCTTGGGGTGACCCGGGGACGGTATTAGCTGGAGACCTGCTGCCCTCTGTAGGTGCCTCTGCCGCATTTCCAGGATAACGGCCTCACAGGCGGCCCTCCAACCATATCAGCGGACTTTCCTGGTACAAGTCTCTGCGTAGGGAGTGAAGGCTGCACTGGCTATGGTATGATGGTGATGGCTGAGATCTACCCATCCCAGCCTGGCCAGGCTGAGCCCTAGGGACTTGCTTTGAGGTGAATGCATTTATCAGTAACTGAGAAGCAACCATGGATGCAAGACGCTCCCAGCTCATGGTCCCACAGAATGGCCACACACCCCTGATATGGGAGATCCAGGTCTTCCATGCTCCATTGACAGGACGCCTGCAAGGAGAAATCCTGGCTCAAAGCCAGATGCGAGAATCAGATGGTTCAAACACAAGCAGTGTTGAACTGCTGCCATTGTGGCAGAGGAATGGCCATTTCTGTCCATTTCAGGTAATACATAAGCAGCTCAGAAGGTCCAGATGAGATTTAGCTGGCCGTAGGGCACATCTACATTTACAGCATTTGTGGTGCTCAGATTGGCACAGGAGATTTGGTTTTCTAAGAAACTCTGGAGGGAATTGCCACTACAACAAGCAATTCCCAGCTTGAGCTTTGCAAAACCACATCCCAGCAAGGATCCATGCATTCCCAAGTATTCAGAAGTTCTCTGGAAAAGTTGCTGTGTTGAAAGATGCTGTGGGATGTAGCCCTGGGAACTACAGCTCTGAGTGCAACAGAAAGGCCTCACTATATCTGAGCAAGAGAAAAAAGTCTGAGCTATAACAGTGTTGGTGTTGCATAGGTTTGTTTTGACTCATCACACCTAATCTCAGGTGCCCACTGGCCGGGGTTAAAACCTCATCACTGGGAGCATTGTGGCTCTTCAGCAGTTCCTCACTGCAGTTTTTTTTGGGTGAAGACAACTTAAACAAGATAAATTCAGGCCAAAACCCACTCAAAACCCATGAAGAGGCCTCAGAAGGACCTGACTCCAGCCTTTCACTGGTGTCTCCTGGCAGCTCATTTGAAATCCATTACACAACTAAATTAAAAATAAACATTTACAGAAGAGGGAGCTGGTGACAGTGTGTGGTCTGTTACTGCAATGAGATAGATGTCCAGCCTCGGAAGCGACACCTCTGCTAGTAAACTAACCCATGCTAGACCTGGTCCCTGGCCATGAGGCCAACTGACCCTGTCTGGCTACATCCATGCAATCAAACACTCTTGGCTATCAAATCTGGGCAGCTGAATCCAACTTGTCTCTCAGGAAGGGGCCCTGGTCTTGCTCATTCCTGTCATGAATCCAGCCATGTCACAATCCCAGCCATGTTCTGGGATTGCTCATCCCACATCAAAACCAGACCAGGGTTTCGTGCCCTGCGCCCATGCCCGTTCCCTGGCACTGTTTGGTTCATAAGCACAGACCCAGATTTTGTTTTGATGAGGTGTTGCAGGAAATGCTGAACCACCCATTTGCTGCTAAGAGCTTAAATGCAGCTGTAGATCAGCGTCAGACGGTTTTAGTATGAAGGCAACAGCTCTTCCATCTCCCTGGTCCCTTTCCATTGCCAGCATCCCCAGGAAGGGTGAGTGCAAGCCTTTGGGTGCCTGCTTGCAGCACAGCAAGAGCTGATCATCAGACTTGAGTTTGCATATGCATATCTAAAATCTGACAAAAAAGGGTGCTGGCAAAGCAAAAACCATAAATGAAAACATTTAAACTACTTTTGCATCAGAAATGTGAAAGTGCTGTTCTTCACTCTATGAATCTGCATTGCTGCATCTCACAGGTGCCCGCTCCCCCTGTGCTCAGTGCTGTACAGGAACAGCCTCCAAATTAGTGGGGGGGTCAGAACCACCCCACCGTCTGACTGGCATTTGAAGGGAAATCCCAGCCCTGCGCTGTGGTTTGTAAGGCCCTTGTTGGGATGCCAGACTCCAGAAAGGGCTGTAAATCTCTCCTTGATGCCATGGGGGAGACGAAGGATGGTTTAGGCAGGAGGAGAGAAAGGTAAAAAACCACAAATGGAGGCTTCAAGGGGGTTTCTCTCACAAAAGCTGAATGTGGGAAGGGGCCTGGGTGGCTAGGTGACAACTGGCAACACTTAACCCTTCACACCCCCAGGTTCACAAACACTGCCAGTGGTTCTGAGACAGCGGATGTGCAATAGCTGCATGTGGGGATGCTTTTGAGAGCTGTTCCCAGACATAAAGAGGTTACCCTTCCTCTTCTGGTGAAGGAAAGAAACCCCCCTTTGCCCTGCCTTTGCTTCTGGCCTCAGCTCAGCCAGCAGCTGGGGCATGTGCCTCTATCAGTCCCTTCCTGGAAGCAGTGAAAATGGTTTCCAGCCCCATCAGGGGAGACGTGGGAGCAACAGGCGCTTTTCCAGCCAAAAGACAGGCAAAGGCTGGTTTCTGAGCTGGTTTCTGTCTGGGAATGGACGGTGCCAGCAGGCGGGTACTATCCACAGTGCCCCAGGATACCCACCCCAGGGCTTCCCGGAGATGCTGATGCATCCTTGCAAAACTCCCCTTCACACACACGCTGACCCCTGGACAAGCCATGACATCCGGAAAACGTTACCCCAAAGCTCTCCCGAGTGCCAGCGGACCCCAGAAGGGCTCATAGCTCTCCGTGGCATGCAAAGGGAACAGCCGCAGGAGGGACACCAGCCCGGTCTGTGTCGGGAAGAACCACAGGCTCCTTTGGGAGTACAACAGCATCTCCTGCAAGCCTCGATAGCACCCCTTCATCCCTGTTACCCGCGCCGAGAGCATCGCTCCCCCCTCCTCCCTTGTTTGGGCTCTGGTGTCGGAGGATGTTTAGGACCCAGGCTGTGCAGCTCCTCCCTTTCAGGTTTCTCCGGGGTTATTGCTTGGTGGGAGGTAGGTTGAGGGCTTGGTGGTATGAATGAAAGAGAGAGAGGAGCTCTGGACTGAAAAGCTCAAACTGGAATAGCTCGCCTGTCTCCAGGCAACAGGCCTGACGCAACCGCTGGCGGGGGGAAAAAAAGAGTCCCTTAAATGAGAAAACAGAGGCACACACAGGTTTCTGAAGCCAGGCAGGGACGAGGATGAGGCAGTCTCCTGGAGGCACTGGTGGCACCGCTCTGCAAACACCAACTTGGAGACCCGCGGTGCAAGGAGGGAGCCAAGATGTCCGTGCACTCTTCCCTCTGACTCCGTCCCCGGTAAGTTTGTTGCTCGCGTTAGCTTGGCTGTGCTGGGGGCTGGAGGGGAGCACTACCCCTCTGTGGACACCCCGCTGCGCCCAGGACCGGAGCTGTCTGAGGGATTCCCGGTGCTAAAGGGGAACCCTGGCTTTTTTAGCCCCGTGGAAAGGGGTAGCAGCACGGACCGGGTCCCTGGGGAGCAACGGGGTGGGGGTGATGGGACCCCATACACAGTGAAGTTCAGCACTGGGTGTGCTGGCTGCGGCACGGATGGGCTGGGGGCTTGCATGCTCCCCCCGCAATCACAACCTCCTGCCTTGCCAAAATTCCCTGGAGATGGCCAGCATGGTGGCTCCCGTTGATTGGGACTGCCTGGAAATCAGGGCAGAGCCCTCCCTTACGACGAGGCATTTATATTTTGCTCCCAGCTGCGTGAGTACCCACCACCTTCATGGGGATTTTCCTGCCCTGGCTGAGGTGTAACAGGGAAGAGACTGTCCGGGTTTTGGGACAGTCACCTGTTGCACCCTCTGCCCCCTCCCCGAGAGCCCTGTTAAGGTTTGCTGGCTCGTGCAGTGCAGACATAATGGGATGGAGCGCGGTGGCCTCACGGGGCGTAGCTACCTTTGGGTTTTGAAGCAGGCGCTGTGTGCTCAGCAGAGCGGGTTTCCACCTGCTCGGGTCTGGCCCTTGCAGCTCGCATTAACACTGAGCTGGGGTGGGGGGGAAATCAAACCACCCAGAACTTCTTCAGAGCCGTTTGTAACAGCCTGGGGCTGCTTGCTAAAATAATACCCTTCCAGCACAAGCATTTGTGCAGCCCCAACCAGCACACCCCAGTGCGATGCGCACTGCTGCACCCACATCATGCAGCCTGCAGCCTCCCCAGCCCATACAGACACCCCTTCTATATGAGACACCTGCACCGGGCTAAGGAGATCCCTCCCTATTTCCCTGTGATGCTCCCTGTGTTACTTGGTATGGCTCTGCCCTCCAGGGCGTTTCTACAACAGGGACCTCAGTAGAGGGGGCTTAAAATGGTTGAAAACCAAGTGCCTTGTTTCCAGTGAGGAGCTGTGTCCAGCTGATTCCTTTGGCTTTGTCTATTCATCCCCTGTATCCTAGGCACTCCACACTTTCCAGTGGGAACAAGCCTGTTTTGGCTGCTGTGGGTTTTCTCTGTGCCAGCCATCATTTCAGCATAGTGGGGCTGTCACTGTTATTTGCATCTCAGGTCTCCCCTGCTTTCGAGTGCCTATTGCAGTGGTACCTCTTCATGGGGGGATCTGTTCAACACAGAAATCAAGCAGAATGGGAGGGATATGGCTTCTCCTGGGCTCCAGGCTTGCGATAGCTCTGCAGCCATTAGGTGTTTGCAAAACATAGCAGGGACACTGCAGAAAGGAAAAGCATAAATAAGCATCCTCACAGTAATGCAGCCTTCCTGAGGCTTTCTGTCTGCAACTGCTACTGGCTTGCCTTAAATAATGTTAAATAACGAAGTGCAGCTCAGCACGGGGAGAAGGCAGGGCTGAGCACAGAGGTTGGGTGAGCACCGCTCAGGCAGCTGCCAAGGCGGGTAATTGGATGGGACAGGGAGCGTGTAAAGGGGATTAGGGGATCACCGTAGGGCTGACCTTGCTCCCTGGATCACTAACTTTGAGCCCGGGGGTCTCCAATGGGAGCTGGCTCTGGCACTTGTCTCGGCAGGGGGGAGCTCAGTGCCGGGCGGAATGAAGCCCAGCAAAGGCAGAAAGAGGTGTTTTTTGTCTGGAAACACACCCTTCTGTCTTCCATGCTGCATTTAAGGGAAAACGGCTCCCTGTGCTAGTCTCCTGCGAAGAGAGCAGGTCTCAGCCTGGCCTGGCTCGCTCCCAAGGACCTTCACATTACTCTGGCTGCCCAGGCAAAGATCCCTGCCTGCTCCATCTGCTTTTCCCTTGCTGAAACGTGGCTGTGCTTGGGGTGGTAGCAAGGAAAATAAGGGAAGGAACTGGCTGTGCAAAGCCATGGGTCCTTTGGGGCCATCTCTGGGGACAGGTTAGGTGTGCTACCTCCAATATTAGGTCGCAAAACCTGCTAGGATCCTGGGGCAGTGCATGAAGAAGCAACCTTTGCCCATAATCCATAGCTCCCTTCACCTCAACAGGCATTATCAGATGACTAGGGTGGACGGGGTGTCTTCACTAAGAGCATGTAAACTTGCCTTTGCTGCTGCTGCTTAATCCCTAATAATCATACCTGGTTTTGGCTGGTAGGCTGGGAGCACTGACTGCATCCAGCTTCCCTGACTGCAAATATTTCCCACTCATTTTGAAAACTGGTTTATAGGAATGCCAAATATCTGGCAGTGCCCATCTTCATGCAGGATTTCAACACAACTGCTGGAAATACGCTGACCAAGCTGGAGTGGAGCTGGTCTGAAAAAGAAGCTGCTAGGGCCCATCTGAGACAGGCAGTAATCCGAGTCCTGCTTCCTCGCAGGGAGCCTGCTTGATTTTGTGCAGGGGACACAGGAGGAATCAGATGTAGCTGGGCAGGAATGTACAGATGTATTTATCGAAACAGGTTTCATCATCTGCAAGTGATGCTGGGGGTTAGCCAGGGAGAAGTACCTCAGGGCAGGGAGTGCAAACTGGTCCTCTCTTATCTCTGCTTCTGCTCTGCTCCTCTTCTCAGGCTGGTGGGTTTGCTGCAGCCCCCAGTGCTCACCCCTGCACTGCAGTGCTTAGGGGTCTTCCTGGAGGTCATTTGGGCAAAAAGACATGCCAGGGTGAGCCCTTCCCTGCGCTAGGTCATACATGAATGGAAAGCCCCACTTCTTGCTTCTTTCCCCTATGTATCTGTGAATGCCATGTCCACATCCAAAGGGCTGAAGCAGCAGGAGTGGGTGTTTTCCAGCTTCTCACCTTAGCATCTGAGCAGTCTGGGAGATCTTATGGGGGTTCATTCATGGCAGTAAATTCACAGGAATGTCCAGGTGCACTCAGGATCCCATTAATCTGGGTGCTGTACCCCTATTTCAGCCCGCTGCATAGGGCACTTTGGTGACCAACTCTGCAAACCTCTGCAAGGGCATTACAATCTGGATCAGCCCAGGGATATAGACTTGGTCTCCTCTCTGGGCTTTTGTCTGGTATTAGGCTGGAAGCCAGGTCTGTGTGCATGTGAAGGGACACAGCCAACATAGGCAGCCCTGCAAGAAGGCCTGAAGGTAGGGTCATCAGACACCCATGCTTGTGATGCTCGACTTGGTCCCTTCAGTGTCATTATATTGCCCCTAGAGGAAGGGACAAGTTTACATCCCACATGAGTGTGGCCAGGAAGTCTCCATGGGCACTATGTTGAATGGGCACTGAGGGCTCTGACATAACCTCTCCAGCCATACATGGCCCCTCTTCCATCCTACTCCAGCCATTCTGAGCAGACAGGGAGCATCTGATCCTGACAGCACATTTCAGGAGGGAGTCCTGGCTTCGGGATCAGGCAGATCTTTAGGCTGCTGGAGTCTTCTGTTTTCGGAGGGAGGTTGAAGGTCACTTTGGGATAGGTGAGAAAAGCACTTGGGAACCAGATCAGATTTCTGTGGGAGCAGTTTCAGGTGCTACAGAAAGGGATTGGATGGCCAAATGCTGGATAATGTAGCGCAGGAAGATCATCTCTCCTCCGAGTCAGTGGGCTGGCTGGGGGAGCTATTTGGTCTCTGTAGGTGCCTTGTGCACAGCAGCATGATGCTGCCATGCTGCTTGGGGTGCTGGGGCAAGGAACCCCAGGCTGAGGAAAAGCCTGAGCTCACCAGAGCCCACACAGCACAGCAGCTCTCTCCCAAGTCATTTTGGTGTGGCAAAGGGGCGATTCATGTGCAGACTCCCCAGAAGGGAGCCACCAGCTCCAGGAAGCTGCGCTGTTGACCCGGACAGGTCTCTCCTCTCACCCGCTGCCTGGGGCCTCAGTGTCTCTGCTGCCCAGAGGATGCTCAGGAGCCCCCATCCAGCACCGTGCTGCAGCCAGATTCCTCCCTTACTCCATTGCTATGGCAACCTCCTTGCACAGGCATCTCCTCCTCCCTGCCCCACTGGCAACCTGTTGCACACCTTCAGCGGGTCAGCTCTCCCCACCCCATTCATGTCTGTCTTCTTGTTGTGCTGAGAAAGAAAGCAAGCACAGCTCTATCTGCATGGCATATGCAATCCATGTACCATCCCCCCACCTCTTGGTCCATCCTGGTATTTCTTCATCCCACTGTTTCCAGTGCAGGGTCCTCCTCACCCACTGAGACCTGCAGAGCTCGATGGTGATGTTAAGCAGGTCTAATTTACTCTAGGGTTTTCTATTCCAGGATGCAAACCCTTAAGGCAGATGCCAGCAAATGGTCAGGGAAACTGCATCCCAAATTCCATGGATTATAGAGGGTGTCCCTGTACCAATTACAGCAAAACCATGGGCACTCAGATGGGATGGGGAGACCAGATACCAGATACCAGAGGTGAATTCTGTACATCTCTGAAGACCCTCAGAGCTTTTCCCTTGAAGGCTAATTGCATGAATTGCCTACTCAGTGAGAGGGAAACAGGCATAAAAGGGGCTGAAGTGCTTTTTGAAGGTCATTAACAGACTGAATCATTTACCTTGGTAAACAGGCTGTGCTGTTAACCCCATGCCATAGGTGTCGTCCATGGGCACCTCTTCACCCTGCAAAAGGGCTTCCCTCAGCCTGGGCTTTGTCTCATACTGGGCTTTTTTTCTTCCTGGAGACTAGATGAGCAGCGTAATATAGACTCCTACTATCACTGCTCCTCCTCTGCAATAAAAAATGGTGTTACAGTAAGCTGAAGTCTGCCAGGAATAGTGAAGGAAGAAGAATAATTTGCTCCCCACACCTCTACCTTGGCTGATTGATTTATTCTGCTTTATCCCTCCTGTTTCCATCCTGTGCGTTTCTCCTCCTTTTTTTCCCTTTTCTTCTGCTAGACCTCTTGCTCCTCAGAGTGTGACCTTCTAAAGCGCTGTGTGCCCTTATTTATAGCTTTGAATTTAGCAGGCTGCACCTGTGCTGCGCTGGCCTGGTGCACAGCAGTCAGTGCTGCTTCATGAATGTCTTATGTGCAAAGCTGACCGGGACACAGAGAGCTGATGGGGAAGGTACAGATGTATAAAACTTCTCAGGGAAATAAAACCCCTGCAGGGTAAAAGGCATTATTTTGTACAATCTCCCTTTTGACAGCAAGCAGCATCTGGATTCATTGTTCTCCATCACCAGTGGTGATAACACAAAGCTTTCTCACACCCCTGTACACCGCTGCTTGCCTCCTTACCCCATCGTGCATGGTTTGTCAGGGGATGTTCACGTGACTGTCCTGACCCCCTGCTCTAAGGCATGGGCAGGGATATCAGAGGGGTGGGATGGAACAGGTCTGTGCCTGCTTCAGGATTGGGATTGCTGCAGTTGTGGTAGTAGGTTGTGCTGTTGGACCTGGTTTCTTAGAGGGTAGGGCACACCATGAGCTTCACAAGGTGTGTCTGGCATAGGAGAGAGCAGGATTTGCACTGCTGACCTGCAGCCATGCAAAAGCCAAGCCTCAGGGCATGCCAGCTCTATGAGTCTTGGCATGGTAGAACTTCACACACAATCTAGGTTGACAATCCTGTTATTTCTCCACCCTGGACATGTGCTTCTGCTAATCCCTTTGCATTCAGCTTGCAGGGTAGGTCAATTAAGCTGACTTTGCCATTGGAAAACTAATCCAAGAAAGAAATTAAAGTTTTTCTTGTCATTGCAGTGACCTGATGTGTCCTGCGCCTTTGGTATTGCTAGGATTCATGTAAGGGCCTGAGCAAAGGGCGTTAGTGAGGTGGGAGCAAACCCTCACCCCATTTTGGTGCCAAACTGTTTCCCCTAATGAGGCATGTTCCTGAGCCTGGCAAGTGTGATAAAGGGGATAAACCAAGGGTTAATCACTTACATCCCCTTGCACAGGTCAGCCTAGGAGGAAACTGAGCCTGGGGCGTGGAGACGGGTCTGTTGGTTTGAGCCAGAGACCAGGTTTGTTCCTGGGAATTAGGTAGCTCCCAGGCCGCAAACAGGTTTGTATTGCAGCCTTGTATACAGACACTTTTCACACACTTACTGCTTTCACATCTCTTTTTCCACAGCAGGTCTTTGACCCAAGTCCAAGGTATTGATAGGAAATTAGAGCCACTCCTTTCTGTCGTTTTTGAGTTTGGAAAGGCTGAGGAACAGACATGACTATTTAGGGATGTCCCTACAGAGTGAGTGAGAGGTTTCCTGTTACACTGGGGAGGAGGTAAAGGATGTGTTGGATTGATGCCACTGTTAGGATATTAAAATCAGCTCCTTCCAAAGCTGCTGGGATGCTCTTCCAAAGCTGCTGGGGAAGGGGAGATGGCAGTGGATTTGTGACAAAAGGGATGCTCTAAACTGCTGTCCTGTTTTTATGGTCCGTGCTATAAATGCTAATTGAGCTGTACCCAGGGCTCAAACAGCAAGAGTCTTTTCCACCCTGAGGATTTTATGCCTGCTAAAGACACAGAAGAGTTTGTGAGGGTTCTGCTTTGTAGCTGTGGCATTTGAAAAAGTCAGCTTTACAGTAACAATATGATCTTTGCTAGGAGTTACCAAATCTTGTAGCTTAGAGCTGCAGCAGACCCTATTGGGCTGCTGGTTTTGGCCACCCCCAGCAATCTCCATCTCAATGGTCAGGAAAAAAGCTCAGAGGTGAGGCCTTTAATGCCATTAGGTGTTTTCCCTTATTGATTTCGGTAGGCTGGAGCTGGAGACAAGTGAAATACGTCGACATGCCCTCAGCTCTGCAGAGCATCCGCACAAGAGCTAGTGCAGGGCCTGACTCTCCAGCAGGGCATCCCTCTGCTTTCCTCTCCAATACAATCTGTTTCCCGACAGAAGAAGGAAAACTGTTGCTGCTACAAGCATGAGAGCTGTTGACTTCAACCTGATATAGTATCTGTGTTTGCTCCCGCTCACCGTAAAACTCTCATTAACATAAATAAGAGCAGGAACAAGACCGCAACATGACTAATTCTCCACCCCCAGACTGTCTGTGTGTATATTATCAACTCCTCGCTCGGCTCATGTGCCTGCTCACAACTGTGGGATAAATCTTGCTCTCTGTTGATGTTTATTTTAAATCAAATCTTCTTACTGAAAAGGTTTGAGAGGCATAATTATGGTCTGGATTTCAGAGTTACACACTTCTTTGTGGGCGCAAATAGCAGGGAGAAGAATGGCTGAGTAACTCATAGTGCTGTGGTTCAGTGCATCCTGCTAGAAAGCTGCATACATCCTGGCTGGTCTTTCTGGGCATGTTACCAGGCATGCAAAGAAGTATTTGTTTTGTGTTTGACGTGTAGACTAGAGCTCCAGATCTATTCCTAGTTCAGCCATAGATGAGCGTATGACCTTGAGAAAGTCTCTTATCTGATTCTGCCCTCAAATGAATGCAGAAACAGCCTGAGCTTAACTCTTGCAGAGTAGTTTGAGTCCTCTGTTACTGTAGGTCCCATGGTCTGCTAGAGCAGCTTTGTGCACAGCTTCCCTGAATCCATACATGGTGGCAGGAGGAGAAGCAGGGAGGAAGCTCCTGGCTCCTCTGTGCTAGTCCTCTACCAGGGTGTTTTCAAGGTGACTACTGGGACCCTTCACATGGGGAGACTGGACGTGGCCAGTGATGGCAACCACAAGTTCGAGTCTCCCTTAGCACAGGCATCTGAATCCAGACTGGTTACTCCCACACTTGGCCGGGAGCATGATCCTGCCCTGATCCTGATTGACAGGAGGGAGATGAATGTTATGGCTACAGTACAGCATCTCTAGCAAACCTAAACCTAAACACAAATTTGTAAAACATGGGGGCCCCTGTAGGACTGGAAGGTCAAAGGTCTTCCTGGAGCTTTCCCTTTCCAGGCTGAACAAGCCCAGCTCTCTCAGCCTGTCTCCATAGGAAAGGTGCTTCAGCCCTTGAAGCATCTTAGTGGCCTCCTTTGGACGCAATACAACTGCACTTGGCCCTGTTTTGCCCAAATGGAAAGATGCAGGTTTGCCAGACAGGAAATCAGCAAAATAGTGTGCACAGGCACCTCAGCACCCATCAATAGCTGTTGCTGTCTTCTGAGGATGTTTGATTGTGTGAATGTGTCCTGGCCTCCCTGGCAACCTTCATGGCCCCCTAAGTTAAGATTGGAGATGTTGGTAACCAGAGCTTCCCTAAAAGCCAGAGCCTGTCTGTTCCTGCCCCAAAGCAGTCAGATAGCTGAGGTGAGGTGACACTCTCCAGGAGCACCTCGGCACCGTGCCTCTCCCAAAGCCCTCACTCCCTCCTGTCTCTTTCCTCACTCTCTTTTCCCTCTCAGTCTGGAAACCAACCCTCTCTTTTTCTTCTAGGTGTTCATTCAAGGCCAACGTGGTGCTTGAGCAGGAGCTACCACTGCTCTGGCTGTCCGCTGAGGAGCTGTGTTTGACACTGTGATACCTGGTCAAACCCTGGGGGTTTCACATCCCTGGTCCTTTGCAGCCCACCCCTATGCCTTTTGACTCCCAGAGAGGATGTCTCTACCCAAAATCCAAATAGAAGAGGTGCCGGACAGTATGGATGCTGGCTCTGGAGGTGCTGCTCCTCCCGATGACCACCTGAGGACCCTCAAGGCATTGACAGAGAAGCTGAGACTGGAAACCAGGCGCCCTTCCTATTTGGAGTGGAAGGCAAAGCTGGAGGAGCAGGCATGGAAGAGTCCTCAGCCAGCGGGAGAGGAGGAAGAGGAGACAACTGAAGCCAAAAAGGCCATGGGAGAGACTGTCCCCTTGAGGAAGGTGCAGCTGCACCTCAATGGGAGTCCTGCACAGGACAAGGTGACTCTTACCTCAGGGAGAATAGGTGGCTTTGAGAGCATTGATGAAGCTTTGACGTGGCTCAGGAAGGAACTGGTAAGTGGTTTCCTGCCCTTTTTACATCACCCACTTAATCAAGAGGGAAAATAAAGAATGAGGAAACAAGTGACTCCTTGTTCCTGCCTGCCTTGTTCCTACCCACCTGTTCACCTGCCCAGGTGAAAAGGCAACAGTCAATCATCGCA
This sequence comes from Psittacus erithacus, assembly GCA_009867235.2. Taxonomy (NCBI): domain Eukaryota; kingdom Metazoa; phylum Chordata; class Aves; order Psittaciformes; family Psittacidae; genus Psittacus; species Psittacus erithacus. Next base: position 35,233 of record WYDI02010914.1, on the reverse strand, counting down.
TTTTCTGTTGCTGGCAGGAGCAGCCCAGGGATGGGAAAAGATGAGTGCCAGAGCATCCATAACCTCAGAGGAGCTGAGCCAGTCTCAGCATCCATTGGAGAAATGGTTGCTTGTACTGGTTAGGACTTGTTTGCAGTTTGCCCCGTCTCCTGCTTGTCTAATTACATCTCAACACTCAGATGAATGCAACAGGTATGAATACAGCATGAGTACATGGGCAGTGCTGGCATAATAGCACTTCTCCGGTGGGTATCACACTAGATACTTCTTCAGGGCTATACGAGGGGAAGCACAACTAGATCCATTCCCTGGATCTGCTGTTGCACCTTGTGGCTGTGTGGGAACACCCTCAGTGGGAGACTGTATGCTGACCACTATGTTTAACAATCATTAGTGAATCTGACCTCAGAGTGTTTGCCTAATTCCCCCTTTTTTCTTTTTCCCTTTTTTAACTCATAACACTCTATAAGCTCTTGTGCTTCCCCCAGGTCATTTCCGCATGGTGAGACCAAGTGCTTCCTTTTGTTTCAAACTGTTGTGGTATCCCCTTGTGCTGCCCATGTAATACCTAACAACCAATATTCCTTTTTCCGCTGTATGCTTGATGCCAGAACCTTATTTCAGCTTTTACAGGTTCATCATATGTTGGCTCCTGCTCCATTAGAAGCTGGTCCACATTTCTGTCATCCTCCCATCCCAGCCTTGGGTCCTGTCTTACATGTGTATTTATTTCTGGTAGTTATGAACTAGTAGTTTCACAGAGAGGAAGAGGAAACAAAAATGCTACACTTGTGATAGGGAAGCACACAGAGCCAGTGTATAGGTGCTGTAATTCATCTTCTAGATGTTGTGTTGCTATCTGTCGTGGTCTTTGGCACAAATTTGCCCTGGGCCAACTAGTGCTGTTCAAAACAGCTTCCAACCCAGTTCAGGAGTTAACATGGTATGGGGATCATTCCTAGAAGGTAGTGTGGATGCAGCGCATCTTTTCTGAAGGACACAGGAGATCAGTAGGATGGACATGACAGGATCAGGGCAGCTGCTTTCAAGGCTGGAGAATGTGCCCCAGTGGTCTCTAAGTGTATGAGCAAGCAGGCACCAAGACCCCACTTCCAAGTGATCCTTCCCCTTCTCCTCACTGGAATGAAAAGTCTTTATTATTTGGCTAACATAACTGGACAAAACACTGATGTTTTTTCTGTGGCTAATTGGAAGCTTGCCTGTGAGTCCCACCAGCATTTGCAACTGTATTGTCTGTGGCATCAATTGCAGCAGTGTCCCCAGGGGCTGGAACATCACTTGCAGTTCAGAGGCACTTGTCAAAATGTTCCTGTGCATATGTTTTGCTTGTGATAAACACTGAAGGTCTTCGAGGAAAACTTCTTGTGCACAACAGTGAGTAGCAGTTTTGCAGGTTTTGTTTCAGTTAATATTTATTTTCATCTGTTTGGTGCTCCTACTGTATTCACCCAGCTAGGCTCATCTCTGGAAAAGTTATTTACAGAGGTGGTTCAGGATGTCGCAGTTGTGGTGTTTGAGCTGTTTCTCAGGACCATGGCTTTCAGAAAGTGGCTGCAGTGCTTTCAGCAATCCAGGACTATTAAGAAGAGTTTTGAGCTGATCTCCTAAAAATCACTCAGCACTCTGGAGGGTCTCATCTCCAGACATGAGACCTGAATCTGGGCCTGTGCTTGCTTCTCTGATGCAGTCTTAAATTCACGGCACACTTGATGTAAACTCCAAATCTCAAGGTGCCCAAAGACAGTAAGAAGCAGATTTTCCTTCGCAGAGCCCTGGATTCGAAGAGATTTGTTCTTTCAGTTTCTGCCCATGATGGAAGTATAAATTGTCTCAGAGTCTGATTCTGCCCTTTCAGGCGGGTTGTGGTATATAAACCACTGTCTGACAAAAACTGAAACTTTAAATTAAAGAAGAAAAAGGGCAAAGCAAACCCTAATTGTTCCTCACTTTCTATTTTCTTGCCTCATAATTATACCACTCTTTTCTGCATCTGGACGTAACTTATGTAATTTAGAACAATTTCCCCCAAAAAGAGAGCATGTATTTGACTGACCACACAGCTAAATAGCTATGGTGGAGGCACTATTGTTGGGTAAGAGCTGCCAGCAAACAGCAAGAACACAGTGAGGCCAGCGCATCACAGGATGCTGGAACAAAAAGATGCATTTCACATTACATTTCAAGGGTGAAACCCAGTTTCTTTGCAAATAAGCGAACAAGCTTCCACCCATTGCAACACCGCCAGGATTTTTCCTTGTTTATCCACATATTGTGATAGTAAAGCTATCAGGAAGGCTTCATGGAAGGATATGGTTATGCTTAAGTGTATGTATTTAAGGCAGGAGTCAAAGCCAGAAAGGGCACCATCCCTCTGGCTGCTTGGGGCAGCCAGGCAGAACACCAGCACCCCACACCTTGGATAAGGTCACCCTAAGTGGGAGATCAGTCCTTCTGGTGTGATTTAACATAGGAGACCATAGACCTGGGAGCACCACACAACCCAAGCAAGTGCTCAGTATCCTAGGCAGCTTTCTGAAGGTTATCCTAAATGATCCAGTAGTCATAACTGAGGTGAAATCTGCCTCTGCCATGCTGTCCTCTGTGGCAGGGTGAATTCTCCTACACTCTACACAGTCCTTCGTGAGAAGTCGATTTGGGATATGTAGGATTCATCTATCCAATGAAATGGCAAAAGCTGGTGAACACGGAGATTTCTATCCAGGAAAAAGAGTACACCAGCCAGTGTCCTTACTGAATGTGTGCAGCTCCATCCCTCACCCTGCGCAACCCTCATCACAGCTACCAGCGTGTTTAGGCTGGGTTATTTCAATAGCATGGCCCCAGCATGGTTTTGGCTTGTACCAGATAGCACCATGCCAAACAGTTAGAGCTTCAGGAGTCTGCACATGCTGGGGAATGTTCCCAACAGGCAATTGGTACAGGACCACCCAATTTTGGAATTAACTCTATCCCAGCCAAAACCAGTAGAGGTGGCAAAGTGGATTCAGTAGTATGTGTATGCCCATACATCCCCCTGGCCTGGGTGGTATAGAACAAGCTACAGCATGGGTTAGTTGTGCGGTGAATTAATAGTCCAGGAGTTCCTAGCTTCAAAATTAAAGTTACCTGTTAAATCTGAAGCATTACTCCCATTCCACACAAAACACGTCTACTCTAGGTCATGCTTTGCCTAGAAAGGTTGGACCAGATGGCCCCTGAGGTCCCTTCCAACCTGGTGCTCTACAGTTCTATGATTCCATGCTGTAAGGAATTTGCCTCCGTGTCTCCAAGGTCTGCTCTGGTTCAGCTTTTGGCAGGTTGAGGCTCCTCACGTTCAGAAGTGAAGGACAAACCCAAGGTCTTACTGTGCATCTGCTGTTCTTGGTCTTTCACCCCACATGACCTGTCCCAGGACCCGATTCTGCACATCAAGTCCTAGCCCTGGTTTATAGGACTGACATATGCCCACTGAGCTCCAGCCAGCCGCGTCAGATGGGACCTGCTGAGAATCTGGCCCTGAGAAGCTGATTTATTCAGCCATGCAAATTCCTGCTCTTGTTTTTGTGCTGAGAGGCTCTGTGTAGGTGTAGGAGCAAATTGCAGCACTCAGCATGTGCTGAACTGCCCCAGGGCTGCAGCACTTCCCTCCCCAACTCCTCCTGCCTCTTCTTTGCCTTCGTGTTTGCCTTTCCACTGTGAAGTGTGGCTGCTCTTCATCAGCGCTGAAAGTAGAGCCATCGCCAGCCAGGGTATGGTGACAGACCCAAGGATCAGAGTGGTCAGACTGTACTTTCCTCTTTGTTCTTGAAATTTGACAGGTTTTACGAGTTCTAAAATTAAGCCCTCAAAGTCTTCTTCCTCTTAAATGTGGTTAAAGAACAAAGCTGTGAACTGGGACATCTTGGAACAGTTCTGACTTTGTCCCAGTAGGAAAATACTTTTTCCATCTCAAATTCACCAGTGTTTGGCATTGAAATCTGAGGTGTGTGAGCCAGAATGCAGGCAAGACTCTTGAAAAGGGGCACAAATGCCTGATGCATTCTCCTGGGAAAAATGTAGAACACCCAATACCTGTTCATCGGACACTTTATATTAAGTATTAACCACTATTATCTCCTTTTGGGATACTGATATTGGCTGAATAAGTACTTAAATGAACTTAAACAATGATGCAGCACCAAAATAGTGCTGACATGAGCCTCACTGCAGATTGCTCTGTGGTTGTTGGGAGGTGAAGAGTAGGAGAAGGAGTCTAGGGAATGGATATGGTGATGGAGACTGGCCTGCATTGGGAGTCCTGTGTTACATAGCAGATCCATGAAGGATTTGTCTGTATATGTATTTAAAGCAATGAAAGGACCAGAGCAGGGTCATATCTACTGTGAAGTTCATAGAACACTGAATAGTTTGGGTCAGAATCGACCTTAAAGCTCATCCAGTTCCAACCCCCTGCCACGGCCAGGGACACCTTCCACTAGACCAGGTTGCTCCAAGCCCATTCCAGCCTGGCCTTGAACACTGCCAGGGATGGGGCAGCCGCAGCTTCTCTGGGCAACCTGTGCCAGGGCCTCAGCAACCCTGCAGTAAAGGAGATGAGATACCTCATCTGGGGCTGTGGGTTGCAGCACAAGGGCATGAGTATATCAAATTAGCCATGGCAGGGTAGAATCTGAGCACCTTTGAAGATGAAGCCTCAGACCAAACCACACACTTAACTGACTTCTCTGAAGTGTTTGGTAAGGGCCTGATAGCTGGCCAGTGCTTCTCCATGCTTGAATCCAAGTGGCTGCACGCAGTTTGGAAAACACCAGTTTAGATTTAAGTTCCTTTTGATCTTTTGGAATTTAAAAGGACTAATTCCATGGAAGCAGCCACTTCCCTACAGACTTGAGATTCATGGACCACAGACTAGGACTTTGTCCATGGGACACTTCTCTTTTGAGAAGAGGTCCCAAAGAGCTACACATCTCTGTATCATGGTGTACTTGCTCTCTACTGATACATCCCCCCATAGGTGGACCACTGGCAATGGGTCTTCCTGTCTGACCATATAGATAAGGCAAATTTGAAGACAAGTCCGGACTAGGCTACTGAGACCAGACAACAGGCAAGGATGGATCCCTGACTGTTATCTCCCTCCCCCATATTAAGCATCCCTGGATGACTCAGAGGCTCATTCCAAACAGAAAATCCTTTGAGGGTTCATGATACCCTGTGGTCTAGCTTTGTGATTCAGTCTAGCAGTTACAGTAGCTCCTCTGCCAGGAAGGACCTGAAACTGGCAGCCTGTCCATCCCAGCAGCATGCTCCAATCATACAGATGAAAGGCAGCTCTTTGCTTGACTTAAAAAGTGGTTGGTGTGAGCAAGACATACCTAAGGTTCTTCCTTCATTTGGCGTGTGAGACTTGAAGGAAGCAAAATGCATGTCTTCTGCTGGATGCTCCCTGTGGGTGTCCTCAGGACATGACACAGAATTTGTGGGATCATGCTGTCATCCTGCACACATTAACTGGTTCATCGAGTTACTTTGTGGTGACTGGCCCTGTAGATGAGCTGTATAAACTGAAAACCCCATGGCTTCCTGTGATGCGGGGCCTGTAATCTCATTATTTCTTTGTGGAGCTCTGCTGACCGGGCAGTGCTCCTTTTAAAAAGTAATCATTCATAATTTCTAGTGATGGCTGGCTCCTCAGCATGGGGCAGATTGAATGTTTCTGGTCCTCCTGTGGAGCCTCTGGGAAAGGGAAGGAGAATGAGGATTTCTGGATTCTGACCCAAATTATGCTAATATTCTGGGTGGTTTTGAACAAAGCAAGGTTTAATGGGACAAGTCCATGGAGGGGGGACAGGGTTTTGCATCTCAAGCCAAGCCCTAGTGATGAGTGGGAAGAGAGAGAGACCGATAGCACACATCTGGCTGGTCAGCCTTGCTTCCCCATTCAGCCAGAAGCACAGACAGAAAGGGCTGTATCCCAAGACAGTGTCACAGCCTAGGTGATCAGTGTAGATGAGTGGTGGGTTTGCTATATGCCATGTTGCGTCCACCCTACAGGTAGGCCAGAAGGCCGTGTGGCTGGCTCGGTAGACGTCAGGGTGAGCAAGCCTGATGGAGGAAAGAAGGGTGAGTGGAGACTGAGCACCCAAAGGACATTTCCTGGAGGGATTTTGACTTCTAGCTTGCATGAAATCAAGACAGCTTCGTCAAAAGACAGGGGAAGCAAGAACAAGTCAAAAAGGGGAAAGCTGGTTCGCAAGGGGAAAAGCAGCAACCACCAACTCACATCCCTCTCACAATGGCCTCGTAATTAATTTTTAAACCCTTTGTGGCAGTGGTGACTTTTTTAATCCCACATTCTTGAAAGCATTTGTTGACATTTCTTATATATCTTGATAAACTGACAAGAAAGAATGACCATGGGTCAGTTCAATAATGCCCACGATCGCCTTCCTGATAAAATGTCAAGGCGCAGCAGTGATTGTGAAACAGGGAAAAATATCAACAAAATAAGGAGGGGTTTTTCATTGCAGCTAAGACGAGGGAAGAAAAACCTGCCCAGTGGCATTACTCTGCTGGGGTGCAGGCTACGAAGGCTGCGAGGAAATAGTGTTTTTTGAAGAAGGCAAATGGCCACAACTCTGCCAACAATTTGAGATTTCCCAAGAGAGAAAAAGAGATTCACTCAAAGCCTGGTAAAAAAGGTGACCATATCCTCTCCAGGAAACTAAGCTAGAAGCCAATCGCTGGCTGAGAGCACTAGGCAAGGTCCTCCAGGATGTTTCCATGGCCCAGGATTGAGAAAAGCCTTGCTTGGCTTGGATTAATTTTCACTATACACACACCAGCTCTCAGTGTAGGCTCCAAGCACAGCATTGCAAAGGGCTTCCTGACAGCTGCAGTAAACAGCTGGAGCAGAGCCAGGCTTCCCCCCAAGCTCTTCAACATCCTAAGGTGGGTAAGGTGGCTGCTTCACCTCACTGTGAGACTGGAAATGCTGCAAGAGGTGATCCAAATGCCTTTGGAGGCATTGTCTGGAGGAGGAGGGATTATGCCACGAGCTAGAGCAATCCTGAGATTGCTGTGGTTCGCATCCTTGTAGCAGCCCATGCATCACGCATCAGAAAAGTCTCATGGAGAAATACCAGAGCCACCTGTGGAGCCTCTCAAGGGGAATTTTCTCTCCTCCCTTCCTTCTGCAGCTTTATGTATGAGCCACCAGATCAGGAATAAATTTACCCCCAACCCCTAGAGCTACATCTGTACTTGTAAACCAACAGTTTGTTTTCATGCTCGGAGGCAACTGGTATGGTCTTGAGTGAATCCATACTGTTAAAATTCAGACAAGGAGGCTGTAACCCAAATGCCTGCTGAGGATGAATCCCTCTATGTTAACTCCTGAAGAGTGCCTGTGGGGAATAGCTTGGGACTGTGAGAACTGGCCTCAGCTCAAAGGATGCCAGGACCTTCCTCGCAATTGAGCAGAGAGGAAGACTTTGTTGCAAAGTACTATTTAATATATTAAATAACATACAATATATAATTAGTACATAATACATTAAATATATTAAATTAATATTAATATATGAATATAAATGTAGTCTGGGTCTGTTTCTGAGCTTCTCATTCAACCCACAGGGAGCTGAGAAATCAGTGATGTAAGTCAAAGGAGTGACGTAAATGATGGATTTGGGTTCAGGGCAGCTTCACTGTGTAGCTCGAGGTGAGCTCAGGGCATCATCTCATGCACTGAGAGGTCAGTGAGGATGGGACTTACCCAGGAAGCCACTGGGAGGAAAAAGGAAACAAACCCACAAATAAAAATCAGGATCCTTAGTTCCAAGAGGCTCCTTCCAGTGCCAGTTCATGTCCTGAGATGGAGGCAACACCAGGGAAAGAGGTAGGATATCACATTAGGGGAGATGTAAGACTGTATTCCAGGCTTTTTCCCTCCTTGTTTCCAGCAGTTACAGAGAGATTTAAGCCACAAGGTTTGCTCAGAGCTGTTCGGATTCTCTCCCACCACCTTCTTTTCTTTGCAGCTTATGTTTGTGCTTTTCTGTGAGGAAGGATGTGGGGTGAGAAGTGGGGATTGTCCTTTCGGCATCTGCTGTTCTAGCTCTGCCTGCTTCTGTTCCCCAGACAAAGGCTGATTCTTGCACCAAGCATTCACCTCCTTCCATCACCACTCCCAATATCCTGTGGCCATGAATTTTCTGCTTATAAGTTGAAATTAAAAAAAAACCCCAAACCCCAAGCTCTTTTCTTTCTTTCATCACTTCTGAATCTTCCACCTTCCAAAGGTAGGTGCCAAGCGAGGAAAAAGCCCTCCAAAACACTTACCTCATTAGCCTGCAGGATAGTTGTTCTCTCTCCCGTGGGAAACTGTGAAGGTCCCATCCCGAGAGCTCCTTCAGATCAGTGAGATAAGCCATGGGGGATGTGGAAGCCTATGTTCCTGGCTGTCATGAACCAGCCCTGATTTATGCAGGTTGGAAACTCGGGCCAAGTGTTTGGGGATGAGTTCTCTGGGGTTCTTTTAATTGGTCCTTTCCAAGTCTAATTGCTCCTTCTCACTGTGGCTGCTCCCTTATGAGCAAAATTAATTTAAGCTTTGCTTAAGGTTGAGATGGAAGCTCTGAAGCCTGCTCTGACAGGTACCCAAGCCAACAGCCTTGGCATGGCTGGCTTGAACTCCTGAAAAACCTGAGCAGGCACAGACTTACTGAAAGCTAAAAATTCACCATCCTGAGCTGGCATATGACTGGGATGCATTGCTGGCTTGCAAGATGCTTGTCTCCCTCCCAGTTCTTTCCAATGGTGTAGCCTCTCTCACAGAGTTTCATTTCCAGTGATTTAGTGCAGCCACTATCTGGGAGCTGATATCATGGTATCATGATGACCAGATCTGATGTTCCCTTGCCAATACGCTCTTCCCTCCCCACCCTCTGTCTTGTATTCCAGGCAGAAATGCGCCTGCAGGACCAGCAGCTGGCGAGGCAGCTCATGCGGCTCCGCAGCGACATCAACAAGCTGAAGATCGAGCAGACGTGCCACCTCCACCAGCGCATGCTCAACGACGCCACGTATGAGCTGGAGGAGAGGGACGAGCTCGCTGATCTCTTCTGTGACTTCCCCCTTGTGAGCTCCTTCAGCCTCTCCACGCCGCTCAAGCTCATCGGGGTCACCAAGATGAACATCAACTCCCGGCGGTTCTCACTGTGCTGAAGGAGGGAAGAAGAGGGAAGGATGGGGGAGAAAGAGAGGACTGGACAGGGCCAGGGCTCTCTCTGCCTGGTGGCTGGGTGAAAAGAGGCCAAAGAGGAATAGAGGGAACAGGAGAAAACAGGGTACCCACAGCTGGTTCTTGGTGGCAGGGTAGAGCAGTGGAGCTGCACACTGTGATGGCCCAGAGATGCTCATTGAGAAGACAAATCCTGTATGAGGGAAGTGTGGAGAGCATCTGAACCCAAGATGTGCACTTAGCCTGCTCCTTTGCAAAGTCCATTCTCCTTCTCTTCCCCCCACAGTTACCAAGATGACGCAGCTCCAGTGTGGTTGGTTGTAGCCAAAAATCAAAGGAGTGAGTCAAAGGTCAGCCACAAAGTAAAGCAAAATCCCTTTTGCCTTCCCCTTTACCTTCCCCCAGGCTAGAGCTGCTTCTTCAGAAAATAAATCACTCTCCTCCATGGATGTCACCACAGCCTCTGCTGGCCCAAGCACAGGGTCCATCGGGCTATTTCAGGTGGAAGCTGATTGCCAGTGGAAAGGAGCCCTCCCAGTAGGGAAGGGATGGTGGGTAAAATGATATGCAGCCCCAAGAAGTGGTGAGAAGATATGTTTGTTGACTTGCTCCATTGAGTCCACTGTACTCTAGCTTCATTTTGCCTGTGGTATAGATTATGGACAGATCATGGACACATTTATATAGAGACTCCAGCCAGCCAGAAGTAGCTTGTGTGCCCTAGAATTTATAACCAGAGCAATATATGATTATGATTTTGTTGTCAGCACTGGCCACAAGACACCGTGTGGTTACCCCTGCAGTAAGGCAAAGGAGGTAACTTATGCCCAAGACATCTCATATGAGAGAAATCACCCCAGGCTGACGTTACCACAACAGCAGCACCAGCAAATCCTGGGTCCTCTGTAGCAGCACACATCCATCAGAAGAGGAGAGGAGAAAAGGGACTTTTCTGTGATGAACATAAACTGTGACTATAAATTTAAAGGGAGAAATATTGCTGCAATGAGCTTTGGACCTGCAGCAAACCCACGGAATTCCCTCCCTGCTTGGCAGTCTGTCAGATGGATGAGATGGATTTTTGCCTTTTGTGCACATAGCTGCACACTTTTCTGTGCGTGGCACAGAGGGCAGAGACACCCGTGGTGCAGCCCAGCAAGGGCAGGAACTCAAGAGGTTTTGGGGCACCTGGCACCCAAAGCAGTTTGTCTAGACCAACCCTGGATGCCTCTAGGCTCTTCCTCCTGTGCCAGCACCACTCCTGACCATGTCAGAGTGGTACAATCTCTCAACCCATCGCCCCAGCCCAGCTCTGCTCCCCTCCACGTGCCCAAGCAGAGTGCTCTGCGGCTGGGTGAACGTGACTGTGTCCATGCAGCGCCAGCCCAAGCCCTGGGGATGAGCAGGAGATGCAAGTCAGTGCTGAGCTGAAAGCTGTGTGGCTGTGTTGACGTGCCTGTACCTGACTGTGTCTGTAAGCTGTGTGTGTGCATAAGTTCTTGTGTGTGTGCATGTGAGCCCACAGAATGCCTCTCTCAGGAGGCTGAGTGGTGGCCCCATGTCTTTGTTCGCATATGTGGTGTGAACCAGAATCTAATGAGTCTGTCGAGCCTGGGAAGATGCAACGAGGCACCAAGACCTGGGGTTTTCACAAGGAGCTTAGGTCAATGCAGAGAAGACAAATAATTCATCTGCCTCCACAGGAGGAACAAATTAACATCATGAAGATGCTCATAGCCACATGGGGCTGGGGAACTGGTAGGGGACTGTGGAGCTGAGTTCAGTCGTCTGTCTCCCATAGTATGTAAACCCTCAGTGATGCCTCCTCCTCCACTTTAAAGTTCATTTGGTATCATTTATAAGGAAAGAGGTATTTGGGGCACAGGAGCTCTATCTATACCAGTAAGTTAATCAGTTCCATGCCTGGGTACTGAATCTGATGCTGCCCAGGTAGCAAAGGTTCAATAAGGTTGTGGCCAGAGTTAGCCTCTGGACAAGACAACCAGCCACGATGTTGTTGTGTTTACAGTAGTAGAGAAATAGCCTTACTTCCCCATGGACATCTGGAAAAAGAAAATCTCATTAAAATTCTTCTTTAATTACTTTTTTAATGAAAAAAAATCAATTTGTGTCCCACATGTTGATTTTCGGAGGCTTTTTTGCTTAAAAGATAGCAATGACAACTCTTCAGTTAAAATAATACCTTGGAAGAAGGAGACCAGTTCTCTCGAGGATCAGTTAGAGTCAACAATCGGGTGGACCTGCCTTTGGGCTCTTGTCAGGTGGTCGAATGCAGAAGGTTAGTACAAGCACAGTCTTAGGAGTTCATTATATGTGGCATTAGAAATATCAGATGTCTGGGTTCCAGACATGTGTTTTCTGCATTAAGGGATGAGGGATGTTGTATCTGCCAGCTGTTTGTCCAAATGCACAATTTTTTAATCATAAAATTATGTCTGTATTGATTCCTGCCTCTGGTCTCTCATTGTGTTCAGTGGCTCCAGCCCTGCTTGGAGAGTGGTTGGGGAAGCACAAGTCTTGTGTGCTCAAGGTTTGTAGGAGTGCAAGGTTTCCAGTCAAGTTTTTGTATCCACACACATCACTGGTTTGAATTACTGATGCAGCTTCATCAGTAATTGCTCCACCTTGCAGTCTGGAGGAGATGGGGAAAAATTAAGGTGGGAGCATTTATTATGTATCTGGGCAAAAAAGTATGGAAAAGAAAGACAAAACGCTACTGTTTTATATGAAGTGCTATTTTGTTTGTCAGCCATTGAGTCAAAAGTGGGTCCAGGCACTTAAAAATATGGCAGGCTAGGGAAAAATGCAAGTAGAAGTATGTCTGATTTTTGTTGAACTTTGTTTAAAACAAACAAATCATCCAAAGGTTGTGAGGGCCTCGAGAAACGTGAATACAGGTCACTGGTCCCATCACAAAGCTCCCAGAAAGGAGCCTCCCGGTCTCGGCAGTCTGCAGTGAGATGATTCATGCTCCCAAGCGCAGGTGACTTGCAGCCACATCCCCTTTCCTAGATGACCCGTGATGCCTGCAGTGAAAGGCTGGTGGCTATTAAGGTTGATGCTTATGGGGTCCATCCTGAAAATGCCCTCTAATGTGCCCACATGTGTGGACCACCGAATCAAGGCTGTGTTATCTCCTTCTGGAGTACCAGTGGCTGCTGATCCACCTATTTGAAGGAGGGATCTGATGGATGTTGATTTACAGGTTGTCCGCAGCCACCCAGCAAGGAGACATGTTCCTCACTGAAATTAAAGAGCAAGTTTGAGACTAGTCCATGTGAGTAATGAACTGCATTGTTATTTTGGATGGGTAGACTGGAAGACCACAGATTTCTCCATGCTAACTAGAAGACCAGATTTCAGATTACTTCTTGCCCCAAAAAGCTCAGTGCAAATTTTGGATGTGAGGGAATCAGACTAGCATTTTAATTGGTCATGGTTTGCTTTTACTTAAAACAGTTCTAAAAATTTTAAATAGAAACTGAAACCATTAACACCTTAATTTTGTTCATGCGTTGTTTTGTAATGAACAGTCAAAATATTTTCCCTTAATCAGCCTTAATGAAGCTTTTCCACTTCCTCTTTTTTCAGTGAGTATTGGACACTTACCTAACTAGACCAAATCCCTGAAGTTTTAATTAACCCAAGCCTCCATCTATTATTCAGCACGAAGAATTCAGTTAAATATGAATTGGCCCAGCTTGATTTCTGACTTCCTTTGGGTCAATTAAGAGGAAGCAGAAAGCAATTTTACACATTTTAACTTAGGGTCAACTGGCCACTCTCCCAGGCATGGTCTGCCTCTATCTACTAATAGTCAAGACCTTGCTCAAATGTCACAGCCCCAGTGTAGCAACAATGAAAAGGGTCATTGTTCCTAGGAGAGTGTCTCATTTCTCGCTCTTTGGCACTGGGAAGTGCTATCGTATAATAGGGGAGTGATTTGTGTTTTGACATCCCCCACAAACATCCATATAACCCTTCATGAAATTCAGTGGAGATATCATAGAAATGCCCCGACAGGTTCCATTTACACAAGAACGCTGGGGAATTATATGTTTAAGGACTTACAGGCAGAGTTTTCAGATTGCCTCTGTCACACAGCATTTCAGCTATCACGGTCTAGCCTCTTTTTATATATATATATATATATATATATATATACATATGGAAAAAATCCCAGCTGGAATATTCCCAACACCTTATGGATTTCCTCTCACAGACTGACACTGTCTGTTAGTGGGTTTTATTTTAGATCAGGAAGACAGAAGGCGGGGGGAGGGGAGGTGGAGAATAAAAAAGGATTGCAAAGAGGAAGTGGCAGACTACTCACCAAAACCAGAATCAGACTCGGTTCCCTCGCTGCACGTTTTACAACCAAGGGTTGTATCTGAGGACATACACACAAGGGAACAAAGCATCCCAAAACCTTGGGGTGAAATCACGCCTTGTGTATTGCTTACAACACAACCAGCATTCAGAGGAGCCATGCAGCAGCCCAAAGGAGAAGTGGCACTGAAAGATGTGCAAACCACTCCTGAAATCCTCACTGATCTCTGTGCTACCTGAGAAACCTGTTAAGCTGAAAACAGCACCTCCCAGCCCTCTCCAGGCAAAGAACACCCCTAAGCCGCAGATGAGCATGCTCACTCATGCGAAGCTGTATCCCAGGCTGCAATGGTTGGATGTGGATTTTAAGGTAATCAATGATCAGATTTGGGGCAAATTCATGATTTCAGGCTTTCACGTCCCATATTTTCAACCTATTTTATGAAGAAGGACCAAGAGACCTGCTCCATGCACCCATCATTCACAGCAGCTGAGATCTGGACTTGCCCCATCCTTGCAAAGGCAGATGGTGCAGAGTCACTGTGGTCCAATCCCTGGGGCAGTCAAACCATCCTGGTCACTGCCTTCAGCATCTAAATGTGTTACAAAACGCTCCAGGTCAGCCACTGTGAGAGGTCTGCAGTGCCCAAGCCCTGAGATGGCGGCAGAAGATTCCCAATGATTCTCTCCAGCCCTTTCCTTCAGTGTCTGTCTCAGCCCCCCTTCCCTGCCTGCCTCTTGAGGGGGGAGCAGGAGGAGGAGGGTTATTACACAATGTTTTTGTTCCACTGATGATTTCCCTCTGCCAGTTGGAACAGGCTACTCATAAATCGCAGCTTTCTGGAGGGGTTTCAGGAGCTTTGCATTCTTAGGTCATTGTCTCTCCTCCCTGGGAACAATGAGGGTAGGAAGGAGTTGCTCCAAAAATATCATATGCTACAAGGGGGTTTCTTTAGGATGGGGATTGCTCAGGAAGGCAGAGGAGTTTCTCCCAGTTTCTTTAGCTTGCAGCCTGGGTAGCCAGGGTGGCTACTCAATAGGAAGCAGGAAAGCTGCTAACAGTGCTCTGCAGAGATCTGCAAAGTTCAGCTCCTTCCTGCCACCCCAGAAAGGTAGTTAGAACAATTATCCTCTGGTTATAAGGTGGAAAATGAGATGCAGGATGCTCCATGCTGTGCATGCCCAGTCTGAGATACAGCCAAGGACCCTCTGGACTTTCAGACGTGAGCACTTCGGCATGCTCAGCATGTTCTTTGCCACCCTGGACTGGGCTTTTGGAAGAAAGCCTGTCCTGCAGGTGAATTGAGGTTGGAAGCTGGTTGCAAGGCTTCTAACAAATCAGAGGGATCAAGTTCTTAATGCTATTAAATCCTCCTCTGAAACCAGCAACCTGTTAAACTTCTCTTTCCCATGCTGCCAATTCCAGTGAAAGCTTGGCCTTTGGCATGTGGTTTCCCAAGGGTTCTCTCTTCCTGTTCAGTTGTCAGCATGGTTCCTCGCATGATGTTGGTCCAGTCCAGCTGCACTGATCCAAGCAACCAGCAGGTATGGCTCAGGAGTTAATGTAAGCCAGGAACAATCCCAAACTGGGATGCAGCTACCTCTTTTGGGGTATGAGGATTTAACCATATGAACACGTCTGCACCACACCTGTTGGTCTCATGGACAGAAGAGGGTCCCTGGTTCTGGTCAGTTCACCAACAGAGCTGCAACAACTGCATGAAGAAGCCTTTCTTATAAAGCAGCAATCACTAATGACTCGTAAGTCTTGTGTATGCCCCTCTACTCTGCTCTCGTGAGACCTCACTTAGAGTACTGTGTGCAGTTCTGGTATCCTCAACATAAAAAGGACATGGAACTGTTGGAATAAGTCCAGAGGAGGGCCACGAGGATGATCAGGGGACTGGAGCACCTCCTGTATGAAGACAGGCTGAGAAAGTTGGGGCTGTTCAGCCTGGAGAAGAGAAGGCTGCATGGAGACCTCATAGCAGCCTTCCAGTACCTGAAGGGGGGCTATAAGGGTGCTGGGGAGGGACTGTTCATTAGGGAGTGTAGTGATAGGACAAGGGGTAACGGGTTCAAAGTTAACCAAGAGAAGTTTAGATTGGATCTAAGGAAGAAGCTCTTTACTGTGAGGGCGGTGAGGCATTGGAATGGGTTGCCCAGGGAAGCTGTGAATGCTCCATCTCTGGCAGTGTTCAAGGCCAGGTTGGACAGAGCCTTGGATGGCATGGTTTAGTGTGAGGTGTCCCTGCCCATGTCAGGGGGTTTGGAACTGGATGATCTTAAGGTCCTTTCCAACCCTAACTGTTCTATTCTATGATTCTGTGATTCTATGAATGGACAGATCTCTAGTGCATGCTTAAGCCTAGGCTGTGGAGACAAAGTTTTCTTGATTCGTGCCATACAAACCTCCCATCCAGAGGTAGAATCACTCATATGTATGAGAACACCACAAGGTACATCTTCACCAGCAGCCAGGACCTACTCTCTGACCAAAGGCCAAGTGACAAATCTGGCCAAGTCCTTATTATTAACTACAGAACAGGGCAGCTACAGCCAAACTACATCTTGGGAATGGTTCCTGACCCATGCAAGCTCCTATTGTTTGTGTTTTCTTCCTTTTTTCAGGTTTCTTGCAGAGAAGAAAAGGATTTAGTACCAGAACTTCAGTACCAAGGGGTTTCTCTGTACCCCTGAAATACAAGCCTTCTTCCTGGCATGAATTTAAATCATTACCACCGAAGAAGAAAAGCAGGTTCTTTTGTATGCTTCTCTCATCCTCAAGTCTCACATCTGTTTCTGCAGAGCATCTTGTACACCAGCCTCCACTCCATGCCCTGTAGCTTGGAGTCCCTGGGTCTCTGTCTTCTTGCTCTTTATACATGCAGAAATTAATTCCCAGAGGACACGCTCCATGACCTTTCTAGGGCCAAGGTGAAGATGACCTCTATAGCTCTCCAAATTGTCCTTTTCCCCTTTCTTGAGACGTGTAGAACACTTGGAAACACCCAGTGTGGGGACCGAGGCTGGACACTGTGGATTTTTGTGGATGACAGCCTCATGATCACATCAGAGAGCTCTAGCAGAGCACTAGGATGAATCTCATCCAGTCTTATGAATGGAAATACATTTAATTTCACTAAGTAGTTCATAACCTTTTTTCCCCAATGTTGGCTGTTCTCCTTCCCAAATGCTGTTGCTATGTGCAGAAGCTTGGAGCAAATCTGATGTATATAAACTGAGGCAAAAAAAGGCATTCAACCTTTTCCATAATCACCCACTGTTAGGCTATCCCCCACCCCAACAATCAAGCCACATTTTCCATGGAGTATGCTGTTGAAATACTTACAAACCCCCTTTTTGTTACTCTTAGCATCTCTGGCCAGCCTTTGCTCCAGCTGGTTTTCAGCCCTTCTGCTTTCATCTCTAAGTACCCCAGCCATGCATTTGCACTCTTCTTTCATTTTCCCTCCTTATTTCCATTTCTTGTATGCTCCCTTTTAGAGGCTCTGTTCACTAAGTGTCTTAATTAGCCGGGCAGGCTTTGTGCTGCAATTCCTGATTTTCATGCGCAAAGGCAGGGTTTGTTCCCAAGCTCTGAATAAGTTCTCTTTAAAACAACGCAGCCAGCTGTCTTGGACACCTTCTCCCCTCACAGCAACCTCCCAGTTCCCCATACGAGCTGAAGTCAACCCTCCTGAAGTCCAGTCCTCAGTCTACAGCTTGTCTTCCCAAGCCAGATACATCATCTGGAGAGTCATGTCATCTCACATGACATCTCTAGAGCCCAGTCATCTCACAGCTACGAGAGATCAAGCTGCTGCCCCTGACCACCATCGCCCTCTGCTCTTGCACATTTATGAGCAGCAGGTCAAGCACATTGATGGATGTAGACAGGCAACGATCAAGGACATCTAAAAGCTAGCAAGAGGAAGGCAAGGGCACTAGTTAAAGGCGGATGACAGATCCTGATGGTGCAAGATTTTCTTTCCTGGAAAACTGGGTTAGAAACAGGGACAGTCCTGCTCTCGCTGGAACTGGCCTGGATCTCTTCCAGGTGCCAACCTACCTGCTTGCTTACTATTCTCCACCCTTATTTCCTTCCGTCCCCTAAGATGACACAAGTGTGGCAAAGTACCCAGGATTGACTTTCTGCTCACGTTTTTTGCATGGTTTAGCCACATTAGTTAAAACATACATGAGTTTATCACTGCAGCTCCGCACATGGCTGCACAAATGTTAGGAGGGCTAAGAAGGAGATGACAAGGGCACCAGCTTGTGCTGTTAGTGGAGCTACACACTGTGCCTATCTCTCAAAGAAAACACAGCCAAGGGTGAGCCCCGCAACCAGCCCCATGCTCCCTGGTACATACCAGCAGCGCTTTCCCAACCACACCATGGAGCTGATGGTAGCGTGGGCTAATCCCCTGCAGCAGTCTGATATAGATGCCATGCTGGTGGAGGAAGGATGTTTAGCTATGCTATGGATGTGATCACACAGGTGGCGTCAACCGTGCCACATGGTTCTTGGGACTGAGGGTAGTTCCTGACCTCTTTTACTTACTAGCATAGATGTAGTTACAGAGCCTGAATCCCGGGTCATGCACTCATGAAAGGTTCAGCTGCAATGCTTCAGTCAATGTTTGTGCCAAGTGGGATCTGCAGGTGCACTCTCCCCAAGCACCAGACCAGCCTGTGTTTCCTTGGCTTGGCCAGACATTCAGCCAGGCCTGCCCAAGCCCTTAAGTCCTGTAAGTTCACTGTGGCATGCTTTTCCCCTGATATCATGCTGCCTTCCTCTTCCTTTGCTCTAAGTGTTGGGAGAGTCTGTCACATCAAGACTCGCTGCCAGCATTATGGCCCATAGGAAATGAGGCTTTGGATGAGTTCAAGCCCAGTGGATCTGAGATGCTCAGCCTCCCACCCCTCCGAGCTTAGCTCGCCTTTCTTTCCCAGTGGTGCCCTGTGGAGTGTTTACTCCTGCCTCCCTGCTCCCCGCTGCGTCGCTTTGTTTCCCTTTCAGTGCTCATCGGCTGCAGGGGTTTGATCACCTGCAGCTTATTAATTACCATGTTCTGCTCTCCTTCTCCTCTGCGAAAAGCAAAGGAAGAAAGGTCCCCTTTTAGCTTCTCCCTGGGGACCCTTTTTGTCTATGGGCCTCCAATACCCTTGGAGAGCAGCTCTGCCCCATCCCCTTATGCATCCTGCTCGTACAAAGCTCTCTTTGTGCTGACGCTGGGCTCCAGCCAGCCCGGGCTGCAAGCACATGCTTATCTTTAAGCAGAAGCAGCATTACCGGCTCACATACCGAGACAAGCAATGCATCGTGCCAGGTGTCTGAGTTCCTCCTGCAGTGCTCCAGAAATGCCCTGTCCCAACGCACACTGCAGCCAGTCACTCCTTTTCCATGCTGCTGTTTGGGTTGGGAACATGAAGCTTCCAAGCAAGGCGATGCAAAGGGGATGATGATCCTGCTGTCTTGTCTGCCATCACTTACTGGCATCAGACAGCAAGAGGCTGGGCTGCTTGGCCAGGCTTTGGGGCGCCCTTGCCAGCACAGGATTCCTCAGGGTCTCACCCCAGTCTCGCAGGGTAATTGCTAAGGGAGAAGGGGGAACTACAGGAATCTCTGGCAGCAGCACAGTGCCAACACTCCTCTGGGGATGCAAAGATTCAATTCATCATGCCCAGGTACCTGCAGGGTTTTCATACACTGCAGAGAAGGATGTTTCCCTGGGGAAGCTGCCTGAGCAGAGAAGGAGATGGGTATAATCAAGGGCTGCTCTTAAAAAGAGCAAAATGGTTTTCATATCTGGAGTGGGCTCAGTAAGTGGGGTTTCAGAGAGGGGCTTGGAGGAATTCCTTCTGCCCTGGTTTTGCTTGGAAAAGTGGCAAGCTCCCTGTTCTTACGGGTTTGTCCTCTGCACGATGCGCTTGCAGACCTCTAGCCTCGTGCGCAAGACACGGACTCCAGGCTTGTTATAGCAGGGCGGTTCACGACCTGAGCCCAGGCTCTTTCTGCTCCTTTCTGTGTGTCAGAGAGGAAAACACAGCTCCAGTGATGCAGGAATACCCTTAACCTCAATGATGACCACAGCTATGTGTTATTGTAGGGTCTTTTCTAAGGGGAACACCCTGATGTGTAACTGCCAGGTTGCTGTTGTGAAGATTTGTGCTGTCACAGCCTGATTTTTTTCCCACTGGGCTGCTTGCAGGTGCAAATCATCAGCTTGGGGATGGCAGCCCAGGTTATTTACCTACCTCCAGAACAAGCCTTGAATCCTGATAGCATAAGCCCTTGCCTAGCTCCTCACAGAGAGGATCCTTGGGAGTTTTGCTGGCTTGTTTTTGCAGGCTCACATGCGCTCATATTGCTTGCCCATGCCAGCTTGCTCACAGTGAGTGTTTGTGCATGTTGCTGGTGGGTTTTGTAATGCTGTGGGAGTGGCAGGAGGAGCAAAGCTGCCTCTTGCAGGTAAGTCTTTTGCAAGGTGGGAAAACCTGCGCTTTCTGTCCCCAGCCAGCACTGCCCAGGGCGGAAAGCAAAGAGCGAAGCTGCTCCCTCGGAAATCAGGGAGAGCAAAAAATGAGGGCTTGACGGATGTGCCAACAGCAGACAAAGGCACTGAGGAGAGGAGAGGGGAGGGAGTGAGGAGCTGCCTCCAAAGCTGCCGGCCGGGTTGCCATGGATTTTGTGCCAATCGTCCCCTTCTTGCCTGGAAGCACAGGAAGAAAGGAGGGTTCTGAGCACGGAGGAGCTGCCTTCATACCTGAGCTGTCTCCTGTGACCATCTGTCCAGTGGCTGTGCCAGGCTGAAGGGCCAGAATTTGCCGGTATAGGATGTACTAGGAATAAGGAGGTGATGTCCCTACTCCACAGCACACTGCTGAGCTCCTGGCTGCAGTCGGACCTGGCAGTGCTCCAGCAGTGATGCCTGCATGCTCCGGATTGGGCTGTGTTTGCAGTGCGAGTGATGCGACAGGGGAGATTTGCAGGAGTAGATGGGGGGTGCTGGAATTTTCATGTGCCCATGTGAGCTGCAGGACATATTGAGACCCCATACATAGCTCCAAAGCCAGCCTGTTCCCCTGCAATGCAGACATTAACACTCCTCCCTATGAAAAGAGCCCTCCTCAGGTTTCACCTGTCTCCAAGTCACAGAGTATATGTTCATGAGCACATTTCTCACCTTGACACATCCAAGATGCTGTCCTCTGTGGACCAGGAAGAGGGTGTCACATCTCTGCCAAACCTCCCTTCCTCCAACTGGTTACTTTTTATTAAGCCCTGGGCTTGAGAGCATCAGGAAAGCCACCCCAATAAAGCTAAATGCAATGCTGGCTTCCCTGAGAGCACAGCTGCCTTTGCCAACACAGGTGAGAATGCTCACAGTGAAGTATGAGGAGGCTGAGCTGACATTAAGTATTCAGAAAGGCAGTCACGTGTCACAGAGCCTGGGGCTTTGGGGGCTCTCGGTACTGTTATAAAGGGATTATAATTTATTAACATGGCTGCCAAATCCCATTAATTGGCCTCAGACATGCAAAGAGACCTCTGGCTGTAGATCAGCTTCCAGGAGAGTGATGTATCTGTATTCCTGGGTGGAATGGTGTGTGTGTGTTGGCATATATCTGTGTGGCATAGGTGTGTTCTTGCCCATTGACTATGCTGAACATGCTAACATGTGTAACAGACTCTTGCATGTGTGTATGTATGCAGGTAACCTGTTCAAAACATAAGCGATAACAAACTGTGTGTGTGCCACAGCGCCCGTGCGCATGTGTGTGTCGCTCTGTGTTGAACACAGCAGTGTATGTATGAAACTACTGTGATACATGTAGACCACAAAGCATGTGCACAACATTCACATGACCTTGTATATGTACCACTGTATGTGCAAATGGGTGTGTGCCCCATGGTGTATCTGTGTGAGCACAACACAGGGCTGGTATCATGCATGTGGCTCATGGGAACTCTTTCAATCTTCATTTTCAGGATGTTTCCTTCAAGAGCTCTGAGGGGCAGAGCTGGGATCCAGAGCTGCACACACCAATGTGTGGGGCTGCAAACAAGTCCTTCTCCACACCAGTATCCCAAGCCTGCTCCTTGCATTGCTCTTCTGCAGCTCCTCTCCCCTCCACAGCATCCCTTCCAGCCTTTATTTCCCTGAATTGCCCTCATTTGTGGGACTGAGGTAAGGGCACCTCTTGCAAAGAATGCAGATGTTCTTCATTTAGTCTTGCCTTCCAGCCGGCTGCCAGCATCTCCTACTCCAGCCTTTCCAATAGATAAAGGATAGTGACAGTGACATAGAAAGCCCTGCTTGAATAAGGAGCTGTTTGCTGGCTCATGTTTCAATTTCTCCTTCCCTCACATCCCAAACAGTCAAATATTTGCCTTTCCTTGCAGCAGCTCTTTGTAGAAATCAGGGAGGAGGGGAAGAAAATGGCCTCAGCTCACTCAGTCCGTCTGTCCTCTGTATCTGTGTAGGTCTCATTAAAAGAGAGGACATAATTACAGAACAGATAAATAAAAGCTCTACTGGTCCTGCTTTACTGTTTAGTCATGTTCCCAGATATTTATCTGCTCAGTTGTTAGTGATCATCCTGCACTGGCTGTGTCTGAGGGATGCTTCCTTTTGACTTCTGTGGGGTTTGGGGCACTATATACAAGCAAACCTAAAGACTCCTGCTGTCAGGAGCTGATCTTTCCACTGCTCCTTAAGGATGATGAGGGTTAGAGCACCTGCTGCCCTCCTGATGGTGTGTAACTTTCTGGATAGAGCTGGTTCACTGTATCTACCTCAGGAGGTCTTGACAGTCTGCCGCTATGCATCACTGCTCCCAGAACTACTCTGGGCACCATCTTCCTTGTTTTCCTGTGTTTTTCACACTGGTTCTTAAGATACGTATCCAGCTCCAGTGCTGCAAAATTCAAACCTGATAAGCATGTGGGATGGGCTTAAAACCTGCAAAGCTGAGCTTAGAGGACCTCTGGACTTTATAAAACCACAGCAAAGGCTCCCAATACAGTCACTTCTGTGGGTATTTGCCTATACTTTGGGGTTGTGGTGTTTAGCTACCACAGCCCATAAAGCAGAGGTGTAGCTGGTTTGGAACTGCAAGATCCCTTACACGAAGCCATGGTGCCTCCTCCAGGTACTGAAGAATGAGTGTCCTCACCCCAAGAGCCTTTACTGGCCCATAAGTCCAGGCAATGGCAGTGGCTATCCTTATCACAGCAAGGGCCAAGTGGGCACAGGATTTTGGTGGGAAAGGATGAAGGCACCTTGCCCTCCTCAGGATCTCATTTTGAGGGTGCATCTTCATCCTGGGCCATGCTTTAAAGCTTCTGCCATCAGTGTAAGGTTTTTGTGAATGAGACTGCATTCAATTGCTATGGATGGTTCAAGTCCACATGAATTTCTCGTATCCCGTCCTTGAATCTCCATACCCCCTGGGCTTGGCAGGGAAGGATACAGTAGCCCAGGAGTCAGGAGGGTTTTAAGGGCTTCCAAAGACTTATGCTCGAGTCCAGGCTGGGAGGTGTCTCTGTGGCACATGCTTGGGCCAGTGCTCAGTCATCGTGAGCAAGAGAAGCATTCCTCACTGCACCTTTGTGGTTTTAGCCCCAGAATAAGGTTCATAGCACTCTTAGCACTTCTCAAAAGATGCCTGAGCTGGTGGGAGGACCTGAACCACTCTGCCTATTGAAACTGCAACACCGTTTCTAAAGCAAGGAGCTTCCAGCTCAAGTAAAAACCAATCACAAACAAATCGCCTTCTTTTCCTCCTCCTTCCTCCTTTCACCACAGCAAGGCAACCTTGACAGGGGGTTTTGCTCTAGGGAGCAAAGGGAGGCAGTGAGAGTGATTGCAATTTGACACAAAGCTGGGTTAATTCAGCGTGGAAGGGTTTTTTTGTCTCCCTGTTGCTCGCTTGTCAAGGGAAGAGCATGCTCCTTCCCCTCTCTATTCATATTCCAAACTCATTTACTGCAGTGGGAGCTGTGCAGCCTCCAGTCAGGGTGGGAAGCACATCTGCATTGTGATGTAGTCAGGAACTCAGGGTCTCCAAATCAATTACTGACCTTCTGCTGCTCCAGAAATTGCTCAGGATGGATTTGCACATTGGCTGTAGGGAGAGAGATTGACTCAGCCTCATTTTCTGCTTCTCCGGCTTCCTCAAAGGCAAAGCTGTGATTTATTTGGCTGATCTGATTAATTTTACCTTGTAAAGGTGCAATTAATCCCCAAACTGGTTTTGGAGTGGGTGTTTTTCCACAACAGTTATGAATGATGCAGATTTTGTGTCCCTGTTTGTTGTCCACTCCCTTCTTCCCTCCAGGCAACTTTATAACCTCCCGATCCCTGCCACATTTGACAGAGCAATGAACCTCAGAGATGTTGCGTTCCCACAAATGTTTCTCAAGTGCTGTTCCATCAGTGTATTTATCCAGCAGAGGACATGCTTGAGACTATGCTTATATCAGTGAATTAACCAGTGCCTGGACTTGTCTTTCATCCCAAGGCACTCCTGGCCATACCAATTGGCCATGAAGGCAGTGGGTATGACAACTGCCAACCCACCTTTCCCCAAATCCTAGGGAGCAAGTGATGAAAATATCAGAGAATCAGGTTAAAGCAGACAACACAGATTAGCTCTTGGCACAGTAGGCGTCAGAAAGTACAAAGGTGCTGGGAAAAGAGCAAGAAATAGATGTTGGCAGCAGGGCCATAAATGGATGTTAAAGACTAGGCTGGGATGTCCTCTCTAACCCCAGGGGGAGTTGATGCTGTGGAAGCATTAAAGGCACTGGCCCATGGAAAGTTGCTGGGTTCAGGAGCTCTCCCTGAAAAGCATCTCTTTAGACGGCATAGTCTCAAGGGGCCATGCTATGACTCATGGAGATATTTCCTATGTCCACCTCTGCTTGTACCACCCAGATCCTCACAGTTCCTCTTGGGATTGATGCCCCTTGCCCAAAGTGTGCTGCAAATACACTCAGAGGGAGCCAACAGTGCAGCTGGGAAGCAGAGAGGCAGATGAGGAGGCAGAGAATCACAAACCCCAGAGGTCCTGCAAGGACAGAGACCATGGAAAACAGGAAACTGGGGTCTCAGGAGAGGTGATTTTTCCCTGGGAGCAGCTCTCCATGCAGAGCACAGCTGGGAGCGCCTGACAGCTGAGTGCTGGGCTTTGCTGAGCCATGAACACAGAGAAGCTGGTGTCATTTGTCTCAATAAACTGGAGAGGTATTTGCATTTCCTTGGCAGTATCTTGTGCTGGCCAGAAATGGAAAGGCAAAAATGTCAGCTCTTCCCACATATAGAGAGCGCATGAAGAGGCAGCTCTTCTCAGCCATCCACAGGGACACGGAGGAAGCACATGGAATGTATGTGGTCACAGCCAACACTCGGATCTACCTATATTAGAGGGGTGTATTTTAGCCTTTTCAAGGGAAATAACAACCAAACCAAACCAGGAAATCGAACCCTGTGTTCATCTGGAAATCTCTATACAAGCAAACAAACGTGCACACACAGTGTCAATAAAGAAGTAAATGCAGGAAGGTTGCTTTAGCTCTCCTAGGGCTTTACACTCAGCACGCTGCTGGAGACCAGACCATCTCCTGAGTAAAATCAGTTCTCAGCCTGAATTCCCAGTAGGCATTTTAGGGGCTCAGGAGCTGCTCCCTGCCTCAGATAAAAGATCAGCTTTGAAGCAGGGCTCTGGGACTTGGTTATTTCAGTTTCTGTTAAATCCTCTCATTTTCCTGTTTAGTTAGGGCTAATGGGAGATGAATAGAATAGTGGTGGTAAATGTCTCCATCAGGTGAATCCAGTGCAGGAAGTTGCAGGCTGGAAGAGAGTATTTACGCTGGAAGAGAGGGGTAAATAGTACAGAGACCAAAGCACAAAAGGATCCCTAAAACTTCATGCTAGTCCCATCCCTCTGTGGTGGGAATCCTGTGTCTCTCCAGTGTTGCTGCACTTAAGATCTCCCCTCCTGACTGGAAGAGCTCAAAAGCCCCACTGAAGGCATTCAGGTCTTCCCCTGCATTCAGATATCCCCCTTACGACTGTTCCGCAGGGGAATTTGGAGGTACCAGGACACTCCTGGGATCATTTGAGCTAGCTCAAGCAAACTGCTGAGCCCCAAGTAGACAAGTACAAAGCAGAGATGGACATTGCCAAAAGCAGTCTGGGGAGGAGGAACCTTCCTGGCTTTGCTTATAACATTTCCAAGGATCACAGTTTCCACCAGCACCTTGGAAGAAGGCAGCAGGACATCCATTTCCACAAACAGATCAGATAAAGGCCTTTTGCCTGCAGAGATGAAGACAGGCAGCAGATTCACTAAAAGGGTTTCTGCATCCCCAGCAACCTTTGAAGGATGGGCCTTGATAAGGAAAAAAGGCAAAGAAGCTCCATGCAATGGGTTCATCTTTATAGCACTCATGTTTGCGTCCCAGAGCTCCTAGGCTTCTTTCACCCACTCACACAAGACTTCCAGATAATCCCATAAGCTTCATTTCCCCTTCCTATGTCCCCTTGATGTCCTAGGTGCTATAATTCCACTTCCTTCTCTCCCCCATTCCCCTGTCTCGTACCCATCCTTAGCTCTCTGCCTGTGAATACACCATATCTTGGCTTTTTTGGGGCTATACAGGTGCTGAGCGAGAGGGCAGAGGCTCTACCTGTCTGCTATGCCTGTGCTTTAGTGGATACCAACCAGTCTGAGGCTCTGCCACCCCTGCCTTCCCTTCAATGCCAACAGTAATGCATCTCCTGTCCTTCAGCCAGCAAACTAAAACCCTGCAAGAACCAAATATCTTTGAGACTTGCACCCCTAGCTCAGATGTGGCTGTGATTTGTCATGCATTGCAAGGTTGACTAACCTTGCAGACAAGTAGACAGCATAGATCTGCATGGTCATGCAAGCCCCTTTCTTTAGAAACCTGAGCAAAACAGCATTTCAGAGCCCTGAGTTGGCTGTTGGCTGTGCTGTGGTTTTATTTCCTTCAAATGCTGCTGTGTAAACACTAATCAGTCCAAATTATTCAAATCACAACTGTCGAGCATGGAAGTAGCATTAATGAGGAAAAAGAGGGAACAGATTGGTGGAGCAGAAAGTGTCCTTTGGCTGGAGGTCAGTGGCTGCCATCCAACGCATGCAACTCACACCCCTTCCTTCGCCATAGCCCTTGGAAATCTCTCCCGCTGGGAGAGAGCTCTGGGCCAGGTTGTCCAGTCCCAGGGTTCCTAAACACTCAGGAATATCTCCCATGGAGCATATAAGCACCTTGGGGGCTGACTCCAACAAGAAATATCCCAGGAGCTGGAAGCACTCTGTCCTGCTCAGCTGACAGGTTTCCAACCAGTGCAGGACCACTTTGAGTGGCTACTGCAAAACCAGGCTGGGTGTGACTGCAAGGCTCTGTTTTATCCTTCCAGTGCCCCTGAGCAGGCTCATGATTCATTAACTCATTTCCAAACCCAGCTAAGCTTCAAGGCACTCTTAACACTTATGGTTTCAGCCACAGCTGTGGTGGTCCCTGGAGGGAGCCTCATGCCAGGTCATAGTGTCTGATGCAGCTCGGACTCATCTCTGGGAGAACTGATTGCAGAGGTCTGTTGCAATGCCAGATGAGCCCTCCATATGGTTTGAAGACTATTTCATAGAAAGGGAAAAGGTTCTCATCCTGCCTCAAAGCTTTACACAGCATGGCCAGGCCCTTCTTGGCGTCAAAGCACCAAAACATGGCAACATGGACTTTGATTACTCATAACCAGCACATTGCTACCTGCTCAGTACCCCAAGCAAAAATTACAGCTGAAGCCAACAAACACTGTGCCTAAGCCAAAAAGGGAAGGCAGATGTTGCAACAGGTTGCTCTGTGTTGGTAAGA
Organism: Psittacus erithacus; assembly: GCA_009867235.2. Taxonomy (NCBI): domain Eukaryota; kingdom Metazoa; phylum Chordata; class Aves; order Psittaciformes; family Psittacidae; genus Psittacus; species Psittacus erithacus. Next base: position 7,706 of record WYDI02010914.1, on the reverse strand, counting down.
CTGGGGAGTGACACAGGGTGGGTGCTTGGAGGTTTCTCCAGGCATTTGCCAAGGGCCTGAGCATGGTGGAAATTACACTCACAGCTCTGGGACAGACGTCTCACATCATGCTCACCCTAGTCGTGAGGCTGAAACAGCCACAGTGTGGACACCACTAGCAAAACCCCTCCCAAAGCAGAGGACATGAGTGCAGAACTCTGCCAACCCCTGCCCCATGCTGCCAGGTAGGCAGCTTGCTGCTGCTATGCCAGCCCATGAAAGGGAACCATTGGCTCTGCTACAAGGCAATAGCTTACAGAAAAGGAGGAGAAACAAATTCCCAGAGTGGTTGTAGGATCTCCATCCTTGAAGGTATTCAAGCTGGATGTGGCCCTGATTGACCTGTTTCAATCAGACCTGCACTGAGCAGGACATAGGAAGGGATGAGCCCCAGAAGTCCCTTCCAACCAGAATGGTTCCATGATCTTAAATTTCTGCCATGGTCTGTACTAATAAACTAACCACTACCAGTCACCAGGAATCAGTTTCACCTCTGGGGGCTACATCTGGTGGGGGTTATTTTGTTGGGGGTTTTAATTAACTTTTCCAGATAGTTTTTGGACATCGGTGACACCAATCCCTGCAATATATGTGAACCACTCATCCAGAAACATCACAGCAGAGCCGTGCAGGAGCATCTTCAAAGGTGGGAATGGGGATCTCCTGGGGGTTGTTCAGATTCAGCATATTGGAGCAATTTCCAAACAGCAAAGCAGGTGTTACATGTGGAAAGAGTAAACCAGACTCTGAGGAGAAGCAAATTGACACCGTCCAGTGGAAAGCTGCTGGTCTATGGAGAAAGCCAACCAGAAATCACCTGCATCCAGTGTGACATCCAGCTGCAGCATGCACGAAAGCAGGAAACCATCAAGTCAGCCATTGAACCTGGTGTTTAAATTATTTGGAAAATAACCCAGACATTAAACACTTGGAGCTGTTAAGAATAAGGTCAGAATAAGAGAAATTACTTTTGGGAAAGGAAGGGATGAACCCATCAATCTTCAGCCTCAGGAAGAGCAATTTTCAAACCTTTGTGGGGCAGAATCTTAAATTTGGCTGGAGCACCATGGAATACTGCACCTAAGGTGTTTGGGTTTCCCTCTTTGCTTTGTTGGCAGTCCTGTTTTCCACCTGTCTGGCCCAGAAGCATGGAAAATCTGGGTCTTTTGCTTTGTGGCCCCGCTCCTTTCTCCTCTGAGGTATGGAAGGATCTGTTATCCCCATCTTTGCGTCAAAGGCAGCAGCATTTTCTACAGACAGAAGCCAATGCTTGTGCCCAGAAGCCGGAGGAGGTGTCTGTATTTCTGACACTCTTACTCTGTTTTCCACCCAACTCAATTCAATTTGGAAATTGCTTAAAAATAGATTTGGCTACCAGAACTGGGGAACTCCTTGCTGCAAGACATTGTTGGTGCTAAAAGCTGGCATGAAGTTGGTGGAGACCAGGTTATGTTGTGACAGTGAAATTCAGGGTTGGTAAATGGAAGGACAGAAACCACAGACAAATTCAGGAATGCCTTGAGGCACATCTGAATTTGAAACAGTACCTTGGGGAAGGTACTTTAGCTTTGCCTTACCCTCATGGTATCCTGTAGGCATCAGCTTCTGGACACTATAGGAAATCAAGATATTTGTGCCCAGCTGCATCCTACTTACTACACAGCAAGTTCATTTTCAAAACATCATTGATGCTGTGGGTCACAGCAATGACAGATATATTGATATATTACCTGCCTCAGCTCACTTTGTCTGGGCACAGTTTCAGGGTGACAGAATTAGCATTGCTGATCAATTATGCATGCAAGATGGAGGAGGAAAAAAGACTCGTGTGGTTTGCAGCATGAGCCACTCAAGCATTTCACAATGAGAGGGAGAGCAGCAGAGTGGGCTGAGCACCAGCATCACACAGGAAACTTGCTCTGAGCAGGGGCACGTCTGGGGCCAGACCTGGCATGGAGCTCATCCTTTGGTAAATTTGTTGACAGCACCTTCCACTTCTGTTAGAGGAGTTATCCCTAAGTTACCCATCCCCAGCTTTGTTGGGCATCCACTCCACTTTTTGTAGGGTGCCACTGAAACTTAAGGGCTGCATGCAGCGTACTAAAGATGACACACACTCCAGCAGCTGTCCTCAACCCTGAGTGAGGGCCAAGGGGTACTTCACATCACCCACCACCCAAAGCCAAGGACCTCTGAATTGGCCTTGAGATCTGTAGTCCTCAAGGACATGTGTCAAAGCTCCTTCTCAGGAGCAATGGGGTCCCTTCCAACCTAAACTATTCTGTGATTCTATGAGTTCCTGGCTTGTCGAGCATGTAGATCCCTGGCAGAAGGACCTCTGCCTCTCATAGATCATACATAAAAACACTGCAGGAGAAGTCCGTGTTCCTAGCCTCTCTGCTATCCTACCATTAACCTTTTTCCTTCCAGATTTGAGATAGAAATCCTTCATTTTGTAAGCAGTGGGCCAAAACCATGAGTATGGCAACCCAGTGGAGATGGCCATGGTCCAGGGAGTGAGTCCACCCTGTTTTCAGGCACAAATGCAGCTAATCAAGCTCACTTCAGTCTGAAACCCTTTGCACTTGCACAAAGCCTTACATGAGATTGACGTGGCAATTCCCCTCATATTAACTCCACACTCATTCATGGGAAAGTGGCAGGGACCCAGAGTTCCTCAGGGGCCAGGACACAGTTCATTAGTGTGTAATTGTGTGACCAATTACAGCAGAAAAGTCAAAAGACACCTAAACAGAAGGGTCAGCCCCAACCCCAAGCTGCTAGGTTGTATTCAGGTCCTTGCACTGTGCATACAAGATGCAAAGAAAAGTTTGATGGCTCCAGGAAGTGTAACTAGCTTGCAGTGATGAGTGGGAGACTGGGAACAGTATTAGAGCAGCATATATCATCTCTTAAATAAGCCCTCTTTATTTATGACAGGCTCCCATGATCTGTGCTGTGAACTTAAACCTCCCCCTTTGCTCTCTTATCCACTCATCTCTGGCTTTTTGCATCACTGGGTGAAAGGGAAGGTCAGTCTATTGGTTAGCAAGCTTGCTTGGTCCTTAGGAAATGCAGATTATAGATCTGGAAAGTACCTTGAGACATTGTTCAAATCATTTCCCTGCTCTGTGGGAGGAGAAACTACATGTAAATCAGTGCTGGCAGTACCTATCTGATGGTCTCATCAAGTAGCTTGTGTACATTACCTTGTGACCCTTCTGCCCTAGTTTTCTCTGTCACAGATTGCCCTTTATCTCTGCTTGGTCCCATGGCTCTGCATGCCCCAATGACAGTACTCCATCTCTTAGCTTTGTCTTTTCACCCCAGGATGATGCTTGGAGATGATGATAGCAGCGTTCTTCATCTCTATTTGAGTCCTGGTGATGTCTTCTGGCAAACCCTCCTTTCTCCAAAAAGCCATTTTTATAGTCCACTGCCACCACATGCACATGTACAGTGCATGTCTGGGTCAGTAGGACTCATCCTGACCAAACCTATGCCTGCAGCCACAGGGTGAGTGGGTGCACAGCAAGAATACAGCTCTGAGCCTGCCTGTAGCACTTCCCAGGCAGCTGAAACTAAGTAAACTCTTTAATTATGCCAGGTTTCTCAAAAAAGAAACACTTTTCTAGGGAATGTGCTTAAATATGTGTTTAATGTACATCTTGAAGCAAGCACTTACAGCAAAGAAGGCTATGTGGCGGGAACAGTGAGACCTCACAGTGCCAAATGAGGGATGGAACCAGGGCAGGGTGGGTCTTTGGTGGTGCTGGTACAAGCAACAGCCATGGGTTAGGCCCTACCACAGGGTATGCAAATATGCTATAAATAAATACAGTTGCTGCTGTTTTAAAGGCCTGAGCCAGGTCTTGATGCTAAAGTCCCCATAAAGCCAAGAAGAGTGAAGGATGTGCTGTTGCTGTCTAGAGTGGTCCTGTCCTGGGTTCCTCAGCATGGTGATGCATAGGCAACCCAGTACCAGCTTTTCACCAAGGCAGAGCCCCTATCACCATGCTGTGGCCTGGGAAGTGGGTGCCTAAGACTTTCTGGGGGTTGAAGTCAACTCACCCTCTCCTTGTGGATGAGCCAGTTCCTTGCCATGCCTCCCTTTGACCTGCTGCATCTCCCTGGGAGGTGAGTCCTGCTGAAATGGCAAGTCCCTTGGTGAGGATTAGAGGTTGGGAAAGGGTTTCTCACCGGACAGCTCATTCAAGAAAGGAAATTCCTTAATCTCCAGGCATTTTTTTTTTAAAGTAGCCCAGAAAAATAATTGCCAGGATGAGTTTAGGTGACATGATCCTACCTTGGAGCAATGGTGTGGGGATGGGAACTCTCCTGCCAAGTCTTTGATGCTGTGATCACCCCCAGACCCAAAATAGTATTGGCAGCAATAGCACAAATCTCATTGCAAGTCTTTCTTGCTTGGCCTTAATCTCCGCCCTTAAGAGAGCAGAACATGTTGATGATGTATTCCTCTGTGTTTGCCTAAGATCTGTGCCATGCTCAGCTGCGGTAAACACAGGTTCCATGGCTGGAAGGGTCAGTCAGTGCCCTCATACTCAGTCTCAGAGTCCATCTTGCAATCAAAACCATCCTGCTCTCATTTATATGCTGATCCTTCCCACTGCCACCATGGAGTGGGATTTCCACCAGCTGAAAAAGGGAGACCTCATGCTGGAAAGGACATTTGGCCAAGATATTGCAAAAATCCCTTCCCTTAAACCCATCCATGAGATGCATATGTGAAATGGATTATTTAACAGCTCCTTTACTCATGGTTTGCATCCCAAGGTGGGGTCCGCTTGGCCTTTGTGTAAAGACTCACGTCTACTTCACACCCAGCTGGATGGCACTGGGTCAGTGGGAATGAAGGGTTCCCTCCATAGCTCAAAAGGGAGAGTAAAGCAGAGGAGAGCAGCAGGGCCTCATGTTCTGCTTCTCTTTATAAGCGGAACATCTCCATAGCATAACTACACAGCCCCTGAGTGAGGGTTGTGGGACTCAAGACAGTTTGCAGGTACCACTATTTGCTGCAGCTCAAACTGTGCGTTTTTCAGGAAGCAGTGCGTAGAGTTAAGCTTGAGGGCTTGTGCCTCTGACCTCAAAGCCATAGGGAATTTGTGCTCCTGGTTTTATTGGGACTTACAGCTTTGAGGAATGAGCATTAATATGCACCCAGACTTCCTGGAAATCACTGAAGTCATTTTTAGACCATGAATAGCTTAAAGCAGAGCCCACTAATACTGAGTTGCTCTCTGGTAGGGGGAGAGCCCCTTTGCTGCCTCACTGTGCCTCTGATCCACTGTTTTCTGTATCCAAGCACGTACAAACATGGCCCTTTGCTTAAGAAGAAGTCTGGCTTTCTCTTAGCAGCCAGGGCTCAGTGTTTTCTTCCTCTGACCTGCAGGCCCACCAGAACTGTGGCTGTGGAGGCCTTAAAGGGTGACAAGAAGAAGACCAATTGCCTTCTCCTGGCTCCTGGCACAGCCTCTACCCTGCATAAGTTGGGTTTAAGATCCCTCAGATAGCCCAGGCCCTCCCCAGTCCCCTTTCCCTGATGGACTGCAATGAGGGTGGCCACTTTGTTAAACTACCTCATGCATGCAAAGCTATCCTGGTCCTCCATTGACATTCTCCAAGGTCTCTGACCATCCCTCGCTTCCCTCCTCCCTCCCCAGTCTGCTCAAGTCAGAGCAAAACCACAGAAAGAGAAAGAAAAACTGTTCCAAGCTCCAGCCCATGGGGAAAAGGTTTGAGGAGCTAATTCTAGATTAATGCATCAGAGCCATCAATAATTCAGCAAGCTCTGAAACTCAGCTGGAGATGAGGCACAGGACAGTGCTTGCTCAGCCTCTGCAGCACCCACTGCTGCTCTGTCCCTGGGATCAGGGTAGCCAAGCCATGGGTGCACACAGGGGATGCAGCTATATCACTTGTGCATTTCAAGGGGCAGACACCAAACTCAGGCTCCCCAGCCTTTCTCCTGTTACACCAACAAATGAAGGTGGTAGGATCCTGCTTCTCTCCAGGCTCCAAGCCACCAGGCTCCAGCTTGCTGCTAGACTCTCCCTCCCAAAAAAGAAACAAGTCTCATTGAGAGGACCTCTTCCCACACACCTCCATGGTTTTCTACACCCTGAGTAAGGTTTTGAGCTTAAACAGCCCAAGTGCCTTCTGCCTGTCTCATGCGATCACCACACATGCGCGCCATGAGGAGCTCTCAATCACAACTCGGTGCATGTCTACAGGTGGCCCCATGGCCACATGCGTGTACCAGTGAACACACAGCTACATCACCACACACTGACACACACAGAGGAATACACCAACATGTTCAAATATGCAGAATGTATTTATGGGCAGCTGAATGCAGGTTCCTAACACTGCAGGAGAGGGGGCAAGGTGAAATCCCACCCAAAGCATGCAGCACTCACAGCACTCAATGCAGTTAAAATTCAAGGCAAAACTCTCAGAGGGCTTAAAGCTACTGTCCCCCAGGGCACTGGCCCCTTCTGCTGGATTTGGCCAGACTTGGCCAGCCTAGAGAAAAGAAGGATCTGGGAAGACCACAGAGCAGCTTCTAATGTTTAAAGGAGCTGACAAGAAAGCTGGACAAGGGCCTGTAGGTACAGGACAAGGAGGAATGGGTTTAACTTGACAGAGGGGAGATTGAGATGAGCTCTTAGGCAGAAGTTGTTCCCTGTGAGGGTGGTGAGGCCCTGGCACAGGGTGCCCAGGGAAGCTGTGGCTGCCCCATCCCTGGCAGTGTTCAAGGCCAGGGTGGATGCAGGGGCTTGGAGCAACCTGGTCTAGTGGAAGGTGTCCCCGACCGTGGCAGAGGGTTGGAACTGGATGAGCTTTCAGATCCTTCCAACGCAAACCATTGTATGATTCTGTGACTACCCCAAGATGCGTCTCTGCCATGGTTTGACCATTCACATAGCACTATATCAGCTACTAGGAAAAAAATTAACTCTATCCCAGCTGAAACCAGGGCAGTCTCCAGAAATTAGGGCCCTGAAGGACCTGAAGTGCTGGACTTGCTCTAAGCATCCTGAAATGTGGCAGGGACCAGCTCCAAATTGGGGGTGGTTGTGTAGGCTTCGGCGCCGCGATAGCGGTGAACGGCCCTCTCGGCAGCTCTCGCAGCTCTGAGCTGAGGCTCTGGCTCCCTCTCCTGACATCTTTTGCTGGTCCAACCATCCTCCTAAAAGCCGGTGGGGAAGGCACTGGGGTTGCTTACTGCCCATCAGTACTGGGCCACAGGAGTGAATAAAGCCACCGAGTTGCTCATGAGTCCCTCAAAATCCAGTTTTGTTGATGGCTCACCCGCAGAAACCTTTGGAGGAATTATTGGGTGCAATGTGCTGCAGGAAAGCTTCTTCCAGAAAACCATATTAGGCATACTGAACCAAACCAAAGCACCAACAGCATCATGCCAAGCATGGGCATATCCAGTACATATCTACCCCTCTACTCCACTCTGGTGAGACACTCCTGCAGTCCTGCATCCAGCTCTGGGGCCCCAACATAAGAGGAATGCGGATCTGCTTGAACAAGTCCAGAGGTGTCCACAAAGATGCTACAAGGGCTGGAGCACCTCTGCTATGGAGACAGGCTGAGAGAGCTGGGCTTGTTCAGCCTGGAGAAGAGAAGGCTCTGGG
>WYDI02010913.1:0-59210 GCA_009867235.2 Psittacus erithacus | reverse complement strand
CCCCTCCTCCCTGGCAGAGCATGAGGCTCAGAAAGTCCTTGGTCAGAGTAAACATTACTGAGCAGCAACTGAAAACAACTGTGTTATCAGTGCTGTTCCCAGGCTGAAAGTCAAAAACACAGCACTGCACCAGCTGCTAAGGAGGAGAAAAATGACTGCTACTGCTGAACCCAGGACACAAACAAACCAATACTTTTGGGAACTTCCTGCAGCAATCATTCATGAATGATTTAAAAATTACATCACTGATCTGACTTCATTTTATAACTTGGCTTTACATAAGAGCAACACGAATGAGATGCATTTAACTTACTTAACAGCTATACTGTGTATATACTAGATAGAAAGCAAAGACATTTTATTTCATGTTATTGCTTTACCATAATTGCTAATACCCCAAGCCATATGTTTCGGCAAAGACTTTGCTCACACCCACACAGTTCATAGATTTCCTCCTGTATGGCCCTGAAGTTAATACTGGATTTGTGACATGAGAGTTATTACCAAGGCAACAAATAGAAATTAAGCAGTATTACAATTTCACTACAGGCAAAAGAAAGAGCAGAAGCCAAAGGCAAAAAAAAGAAAAATGGGGAAAAATCATATTAAAGACAAAAATTCTTCATTAACATAGAAAGAAATGGTAGAAAATACTGATCTGAATGCATTTTTTCTTTAAATAAATTACTTTGGGTTTAGGTTTTCTCCAAAGTGAGAGTCCTTCTCTAAATATGCTTTTATAACTTGAAGAACTATAGGAGCAGATTTTATGATTTACCATTTAAAAAAATCACATTAAGGCAATACAAAACAAAGTACTATCAGCAGGCCTGTTGGCTGGTTTTCAGTGTTTTAATACAAATGTCACAACATTCTGTCTGGTTTATCACTGAAGATACATGAATTTGGACGAAAACCTGGGGGTAAAAATGTGAACTCATGCACATAGTCCCTGCTGATCAGATTTCATTAAAAATAAAAGACGTTCCAAATGAGAAGACAGCAGGATTTCCTTTCAAATAACTTGGTATGTTAACTGCTATACAGCTCTTTTAACACATCTTCTGAACATGTTATATAAATAAACATTAATGTTTCCAAATTAAGATATTACAAAAGCCTTTGTATTGGCAACATTCAACACACAACTTGAAAGGAATTTACTTCTGTGAGAACATTACACTGAAAAATGGTGATTTATTAAAGACTTTTGACTTTGGGTTTTGTTGGCATTTTTAATTATTTTGGTGAGATGTCAGTTACTGCTCAGAAGAATCCTTTTTAATACATCTGCAACATTTAAAAATAATTAAGCAGTTCGTTAGGCAGACCCCCTAGTAGATGGGTTCAGACTGTGATTAGTGATTTTCTGTTGTTATATCCTGGGGTTTACTATTACACATGCTATTCTACCCCTCAGTATTCTTTCTTTGAGCAAATAACCCAAGAGAGAACTCAAAAGAGTCAGAAAAAAAGAAAAATATTTCACGCGGTTGTTCAAGTCATTGAGCTGAAGGTCCAGGTTTGAGGAAAGAAAGAAAAAACACCCCCAACCAAACAGGCATTCAGCACCAGAGAAATAAGGAAAAGACTAACATTTAAAGATTTATGAAATGGGAAATGTTAAGTGCCTGTAACAGTACCCCACATCAGCACCTTGGACATGCTTCCTCTGGGATTTGAGATGGTTTTTTGTTGTTTATTTTTAAACCTGAGGAAAAATATAACGGAAATAAACTTCTACTTCAAGATCAATTGATGGTTTTGGCAGTCTAGGGGTTTTTAAGTCTGCCTAGGTTTTAGGGGGTTGTTGTTCAGCTTTGTTGGCTTTTCGTGGAATTTTTTATAATAAATGAGTAGATTATAAGAATTATCAGAAGAGAGGTGGGATGTAAAAGTTTAATTTAAAGGAAATCAGCATTTATTTTTAAACTTATATTCATCTCCTATTGCACATCTACTAATTTCAGCACCAAAACCGCCTATGTCATTTCTAATGCATTCTCTATTGTTATAACAGTTTAAGCAAATTAGAAATTATGAGTGTTTCCTATTTCCCTTGAGACACTCAACCTAATATCTCTAAGCATAAGCACTAAACTATGTTCTGATAATTGCTCTACATTTTACTTAATTTCATCGCATTACTCCCCTTATATAATATCGTGAAGTACTTCCCTGATCTTTCTGGTTCTCAAACCTTCAAAACTTTAATATCAGAATTACCTGCTCTTTGATGCTATACTTAGGACAAGGATGTACCCATAAAAGCCATCTTCCAAAAGCTCTGGCTAGTTAACTCTGACAAAGCATGCAGCTTCTTAAATAAGATGGACATTTTACAGTTCTAATCTAGTTAACAACGCCATCCCGATTCACTGGTTTGTCTTGCATCTTTTTGGTTTTTTTCCTTAAAGTGGTTTAAAGCTGTGATTTTCCTTTTCTATTTCAAAAGGAATGAGAACACAAAATGGGCAGATAACGGGCACTAGCAGGGAGAAAGCTTCAGCCTGAGAGGGAACCTTAAAGTCGCGTGTATGGCATTGTCCAAATAACCCAAGCCCCAGGTTTTTGTTTGTTTTACAGTAAACTACAAATCTATGCTTTTAAACTGACTCAGATTAATTTCTGGCCATCACACACCAGGAGAAGAAAGATTCACTTTCTTTTTAACCTTACTTGTTAAGTGGGAGCAGCAGACTGTGGTTTTAGAGCTATCAACACTGATGCACAGGGGATTTGGCTTTAACGCAGATATACTCTCTTACTTGTATTCTAAACACCCTCTTCACAATTATTGCAACTGATAAATTAACAGCCTGTGGAGCTAAACCACCAAAACTTTAAGCTGGTTTTGTAGGTCATCTCCAACAAGCACACACAAGAATATCTATGACAAAAGGTTTACTCTTTAAATAACAGTTTGAAGCATCAGAGTTGTGTAAAACACAGCAATTGATACATAAACTTACACAATAATGTGACAGCCTTAAAAATGTTCAAGTTTACTGAACTGCCTTCTTATGCTTCAAGTACATGTTACATGCATCTAGATCACACAACCCTGCAGTTTTCTGGCTAAGTACAAAATTAAAATGAAGGCTAAAGTTTAACTACTCCTCATAGTTCTTGCATGGGTTTAGAGCTATTTCAGAGGTCCAGCAGCATAACCTGCTAATTTCTCTCCCCATCCCTGTCCTCGACTCTAAATACCAATACTCACTACCACCCACCACCCTCTTGTTGGAAGGGCGAGGATTTGTGCAGGTCATGTTAACTCACAGTTAACATGTGCAGCATGTTAACTGCAGCAGTCAGCAGCCTGTTTCCTCCCTGTAGAACAAAGGGTTTTTTTTTTTCCTCAGACCTGCTGCAGTTTTCCTTAGGCCAATGTTTCGTTTGCTTGTTTGGTTCTAGTTCTTGGATATAGCTATTGACATCCTGTCATCACACATTCATATTTCAACCACTTCCTAGGAGATTAACTGAGGTAAACTCCCATCACGAGGTAATATTCCTTTCCCACATTGGCATTTTGTACTGAGCAAGAAGAAACATAATCAGAGCAGGGTCTGGAGAAACTAGGGTCAGACCTATCCTTGTCCAGCACTGAGGGAGAGGTGAAGGCAAACAGAAAGTGAGAACGGGAAAGACTGACTCTCTTACCATGGCTATTTCCCAGCTGTTGTAAATACTGCCTGTGGCTCCTGTAGACAGCATTTGATCAAAAAGTGTTTAACATTGTTGTTACCTACTCCGCCAACACCTTACTGCTGGCTTGTAGACTGCTTCTGTTCAACCTAAGGCCCTGTACTTAAAGTAACATTTTGATCTCCAAATCAGTTTGCCCTTGGTCACAGTTCCAAAGACACCGCTTTTCTCTTTAGGCTGTGTGATAATTTTCCAAACTTAAGCAGATAGATTTCCACAAAGAAACTAACTGTTCAGTTCAGATCTGCCAATTTACTGGGGGGCAGGGGGGAGGGAGAGAGGGAAGGCGGGGAATCCGTGCTTCAGGGCTTGGAAACTTCTCATATAGGCTGGTTTCTGTGCAAGCTAGTGTCCAATATGAACAAGCTAGTGACAATCAGCTGTTTGGAGCTTTTTAAGAAATATTTTGTTTTTAATACACTCTTCATTTTAAAAGAAACAGGCTCAGCTGTGATAACAGTACACTACCTATGGAAAAATGTTGCTGAATATGCCAACCTTTCAAAACAACAGGGTTTTATTGTACTTCAATGAAACTATGTTTGAAGTATTTCAAGTACTATGAAACTGAGAAAGGCAGTTTCCATAATCTCTCATTTAGACTGTTTTAAACTGAGTAATATGAAATTACTTTTATTTATTAACTACAATTTGTTCCTCTCAAGAGCTGTTATAAGTTAATCACATCATTTCCGTATAGCAGATACAACAGAGACAGTTGGTATAAGAGGAGAATCACCCTTCCTACTGTGATTGACTAGCCTTCTATCTGCTTTTCAAAACATATTTACAGTCTATCAAAAAACATCTGTATGATATTCAATCCAAAAATGCATCTCTTTCTTCTACTGAAGATTCTTAGATTAACATTTTGCAGTACTATATAAAGCATCCTGCAATATGAAGGAAGGACAGTATCATGAAATGAAGGGTCACTTCTCAAAAAAGAAAGTTATTGGAAATATTTATTAAACCTAATAAAATATTTAATGGACTATTATCTGAAAAGCAAGTGGACAGGCAACATGGGGTTTCTTTTTGTTTTATTAAACATCTTCTGAAGCCTCAAGGGAAAATGCAGAATTTAAGAGAAAGCTATAAACTAGACAGTTTACTTACAAAAAAATTATCGAAGGATGAAAACTTAAGCAAGAGGCAGCCTCAGTGTTATGGAGTCATCAGAGAAAATCAGACCTGTCAATTACCAAGACCCCTCAATTATCCTGACAACATTATGAAGTTCATCCTATCTGAAAAGACATTAATGTAATTGTCTCTCCTTCAGTCAGACAGAAAGCACACTTGTGTCTGAGTATTCAAGAACAAATGAGGTGAGAAGTTACTGGCCATGGAAAAATAAAGGCTACATGACCGTCTGCTTGGTAATTACTGTGGCTCAATTTAAATCTAAGTGGAAATTACAATAGAAGATATACTGTTCTTCAGTAACTGCTGTGGCTCTTGGATGACATTTTAGCATTGTGTAAGTTTTGGGTCTTGTTTTGTCCTGTTTGCTGTTTCATTGGGTTGTTTGGGTTGGTTTTTTTTGTGTGTGTGTGGAGTTGTTTGTTTGTTTTTGAATCAATTCTGGAATACAAAGCACAAGAAGAATGTGACCCACCATTACTTTTTGCCAGCAGAACTTTTGTTTACAGATCTCAACAACTGTTTTCCAATATCCAAATCAACAGCCAATGCTATAGTAAAGTCTCATTTCAATGACTAACTTACTCATTATAAACCTGTCATAATTCGTAAATACATTAATGATATATCACCCTATGTCTGCTGATGCTGAAGGAGTAGAGAAGGTTGTTACTGCTTGTGCTGTAATTCACATAAGTTATTTATGTAAAGATATTCAACAAAAAAAGTTGAAGGGTTTTATCTGCAGTCACTGTCCTATGCTACCTATTCAGTATTTCATTTCAGTAAAGTTTAAAAATTGGAACTTAAAAGCAAGTGTCTCAGTTTGGATTTTCACCATCCCTCTGAGGTCAAGTCATACAACCCTGTAAAGCAGAAGTATCAAGTGCTGCTGCAAGCCTTGCTCCCCTGTTCAGTTCTAAGGCTGCAGAGGTACTTCCTGCCTCATGCTTGCTTCAGTAACCAGCAGCAAAGGTTTACAGCTCCTCATAGGTTCCAGCTCTGCAACTGCTGCGCAACAGACCCAGTGATTAAACCTGTCGGGAAATGTGCTTTGCTCCCATTAAAATCCCTTCTCACCTCTACTAAACTCCAGAAGTATCCTGGCTTCTTTCCAGTCCCGCTCCTGTTCTCTTCCATTCTCTCATTTACATTCAGTACAGTATCCAATCACTTTTCATGTTAATTGTTTTAATATTCTTAACTTATCTTCAAACCTTCAATTTCCACTTGTTAAATAATCTCCTTTTGTCCTCTTTTGTCTTTTATTTTATCCAGCTTTTTTTCCCCATCTTATAACTCTGAGCTTTTTTCCTTTTCCATCCAGTATTTTCTTCCAGTCACTTTTTCTTGCCAGCTGAAAAAAATGCTGCTTCTTATCATCTTTTTGTTGTTACTCTTTTGTTTGCTTGCACAGATTAAAAAAGCAAGACTGCTAGAGATCAAAAGCGTCTGTGAACCAGATCCAAACACCAAGACATTTTACATGTGGATTCACTTAACTTTTAGTAGCTGCAAGGATATCTTAACAATAAATAAACATTTTATTAACTAGGAATAACAGATCACATATACCAGCAAACAGCTTAACAAAAATGCTGAAGGCCATGAGCTCTCCCTGTTGACACATTATACCACTCTTCTGTTGCAGGGAGCTTTTCTAACACAATGTGAGAAGATAATGGCAAATTACGAAACTAGAGTCACATCAAGCTAGTGCATCAACTGTAGAACAAAATATTTTGTTTGGCTTTCAACAAGTCTCCTTAAGCTTCGCAAGAATAAGAATAATCAAGATGATACGGCTGCCTCTTCAATCTTATCTCAAATTATAGTCTTGAGGGCACAGGCAGTCTATGTGAACGTCCATCAGCTCACTCAAAACTAGCCAGCCCCCAAAAGAGCAGCAGGAACTCCAGCACAGGTCACATTATCTGCGAGCAGTTCTGTCAAGACAACACTGAACTCCCTCCAATTATGGCTAAACTACTGCTTACTATTCAAGGTAATCTAGGATTTTTCCCAAAAGCTTTCTTCCCCATGTTTTTTTGTCTTCCGTTTTTGACTGCAACGAAGCTGCACAGTACCAGAAAGGATTTCTGAAGTTGTCATCCTGCAGGAACATTAGCATATAGCTAATACATCTATGTACTCTATTCATGTTTTCCACCAATTGGAAAAAGTCAAATCCTTCAAGCCCCCTCTTCTTCCCACCCCTAAAAGGATTTTCTTCTTTTTTAAAAAAATATTTTATTTTTTTGAAGAATAAACTGATGAGGAAAATTAATTTCAACTTTTGACTTAAAATTGGTCCCCCCTCAAGTTTCAACTATGGGCCACTGTGGGCTTGAAAATATCTGCACACCACTGTTTTAATACAATCCTGGGATATGTTACTATTAAAAAGCTAATCTGTAGTAACTGCTGTCCCGGAATATAATTTCCTTCAACAGGGTCTTTTTCAGTCTCCTGTGAGCCAAATTTGTGACTCCAGGCCGGAAACACTGAGCTTCCATTTTCAAATCAGAAAACACCATAATGATAAGAAATGGAAAAGTTAAACCATTTCAGATCTGCTCATACCCATGTGAGACACTCATCTAAAAACGTATGACTTCATCTTTTACAGGTCAGATAAGCTGGCAAAAGCCATGACAAAAAGGAAATGTTTTTTCCTGCTTCAGGCTCTCTATTGAACAGCAGTGGCACTCTTGGTTTTAGGAAAAAAAGGAATCAAAGCAATAGGACACTGAGCTTCACTCTTTTACTGACTAAATTTATCATGTTAGAATTTGTTCCTGTGACAGTCAATCTCCTTAGCCTATTTTTGCATTTTGCTTCTCTTTTAGATCCACCTCCTCAATGCAGAGGCTGCTCCACATGACGCTATCACTAGCTCAGTAAGATCCTTTACGTGATGAGAATTCCTGGTTCCTCATGGATGGATGTTATACACATACATAGCTGATTCAAATACAATATGAAACCACTTCTGTGCAAAAACTAGATCAGCTTATCTCACGATGAGATGGACAGACTACAGTCTTCAACAACTCTTACAATTCTTTTAGTTTCCTCTCCCCATCCTCAAGAGGAATCCAACTACAGATGGACTTTGTTGCACTCATGTGCTTCAATGCTGACATGCAATTTTAATCAGAAAACACAGAACAGATTTCTTATGAGAGCTCTAGATTTTTGTTGCTGGCTCCATGTGTTTCTTTGCTATTTTAATAGCATTAAAAATAGCATTAGAAAGCTATTTTAATGCTTTTTAGGATCTCTTCTATTACTGGGTACACTCAGTCATTATTTTTAGACCCCTGCAAAATTCCTCTACATAATTTCCTACATATAACACTCATACTTTCTGATTCAAATGCTTGTTTTCTTAAATAGAAGAGTTTCTCAGCAAAGCATATACAAATTGAGGAAGTACTAAATAATTTTGTGTTTTCTTCCTCATATTTTCATTTCACTTTCGTCTTTGTGATTTGATTATGTTCTGTTTTTTAAAAAACCCAGCTTTTCAGACACACAAACTCACTCCTGTGACCTCACTTTCCTACAGTGAAATACAAGATTTAACAAATACTTTTGTAGCAGAAATAGTGAAAAACCTCAAGACAGAAGACTAGAACAAGTCAGGGCCCATCACAGATGCTGCCATGTTAACTGGTCACAGTGTAGAAGTGTCCCATGGAAATACATAAGGAGAAAGGGAACCAGAAGCTAAATTCTCTGCCAGGGAAAGCCACGCAACAGCAAGTCAAGGTTATCAGCCTTTTCTCCTACAGCCTAGAAAGGGGTATACCAAGAAAAGAGGATTCACAGCAGCACGAAAGAGACAGTGAACACCAACCATCAAACATTTTTTGCGACTGTTTTTGGTAAACAAGCTTGCAAAACCACTGAAGGAAAGCCCACAAAATCCTACAACCTCCAACCACAACCAATGCCTGTTTTCTTGCTGCAGTCCCACAATGTCATAACTTAAGATTACAAAGAGGAAAATAGTGCTTAGAGAGTTAATGCAATCTGACAGTTCCTTAAGGTACCATTTAACTACTGCATTAAAGAGCAATCACTAATTTCTAAGCAAGCAAACCATCAATAGACAGCTGCTTACTTACACTTGAAAAATGTCCTTTCATAGGAGACTGTTTGCCTTGCATACCTGATAACTAAAAATTTGGTTACACTGGATTATTAAAAAATATTGACTATTACAAAAGGTTTACAAGCCAGTCCTTTAACAACAGTGCCTTCCTGCGTTTATTATAGGCATTTTCTTATTTTAAAGCTAAGATTCAACTGGTTTATAGTTGTAATTCTGTCCTCCTACACATCCTCAAGCAAATTAGGTCAATCCCAAACTATTTGTAAAACCTCCTTCACAGAAAGGAGTTTGAGATTTTAAAACAGATGAAGTTTAAAATAAACAGTCAACCTACCAGTGTCCTAAACCTTGTGAACAGTCAGGTTTTTTGTCCTAGCCTAATAAGGTATCCTAAAGTAGTATGAACCAAAATGTGAGAATGACTGTCCTTGGCCGTAAGTTGCAACCGTATCATGTTTAATAACATTTTAATAATGTTTATTTTATAAGTTCCCCCAATTAACCTCTAAACTTACTTCTACATTTGGCATCCGTAGCATCCTGTGGCAATGAGCTCCACTGTGTAATTATGTGCTGTGTGAAAAAATGTTTATTTTAAACCTACTACTGCATAAGAGCTAGAAGGCTTTAAAATTGTGTTATAAGAAATGATGAACAGCCATGCTCTGCCCATCTTCTCCATAACATTAGTAGCTTTATAATCCTCTTATGTTTCTTCCAAGCCCATTTGTTTTCCAAGCTGCAGAGTCCTAATCATCCTGTTCACATACAGGTATCTCTTTCCCCATATAACTTGGTTTATCCTGGTGTTTACAGATCAGTTTCCACATTAGTCATGGATATCATCATAGAAGTATAATGCAACTTCAAGATCTCTTTAGTGAGTAGTAACAATTTAGACTGCCACACATGTTAGCTAGCCAGTTCCCTCCTGGCAAGCATTATTGTGTAACACTGTATGGTTAACGCACTCGCCATTTTATTGACTTGTTATCTTGTCTTATCTCCCTATAACTGTTCATGCTCACAGATTTGGAAGGAATCGTGAGTGGTGCATGAGTACAAGCTGTTATTTGCTGTTTAGCCCTTTCACAGACTTATTAAAGCAGCAAAGATCTCCACATAGATGCCTGTAGGAGTCTACTCTCATCTTATAACTATCCTCTATTCTTCTTTTTCTTTTTTTATTTCCCTATCTTAAAAAGCTATTAATCTGAGAGGGCTTCTATCTTATCTTTGAGACCATCTCGTTTATTCAAGAAGTTTTGGCAGCAGCTGTCTTCAACTAGGACAGTTAGCTCGTATGGGAGATATACTTCTAATGTGACCACAAACTTGCGCTCAGCTAGTTACAATCTGTTTACAACAATCATATTTGCTCTTCATATTTTATATTTTCCATGTACATGCTCATTTTTCTTATTTATAAGCACGCACCTTCTCATTTGATTCTATGACAGTTTAATTTTGATAAGGACAGAAATAAAACTTTCTGGGGTGCAGCTTCATGGAGATTATGTATTTGAGTTACTCCAGACCTGTTGGGTGTACCCTGATGAGTCCAGGCAATTTGTTATTAATCATTTTAATCAGCTTGTTCTAAAAGTTCTTTCACTAACACTTGAATTTGAAACAGGCCATCTGAGACATCTTAAGTATGGGCAGGAAGCCCCATACACCCTATGTAATTCACACAAGTGCAAAAAGAGTCTTTGTGAGACTTGGTGCTAAAGATTTAGTTTCTGCTAGTGTTCTCACGTCTTGATCCTTACTGGGCCTGGAGATTATTAGGTCTGGTGCTTCTGATGGTTCTGAATAGTTTCTCAAAGCTCTTTATGTGCCTGTCTTCTGGTTTTCACACGACCTAGCAGTTTTGCATTCAAATGTTTTCCACATTTGGTTACAATTTCTACTTTTTGAAGTCTCTCTTCACCTGTTACAGACTTCCCTCCTTTGCAGTTTAGTAATTCTGAATTCGGGGGGTTTTTTCGCTCCTTGTGATAGATGGCAGATATTTACTCTACCATTTAATATGGTAGCTCTTGACACCACTAAAAGCTTTATTCTTTCAGGTGTTCCCCTTTCAACAGTTTCCTAACAAGCTTGCTCCCTTAGGTGTAGTTCTCTCTATGTTACTACAATATATTTTACACTTGCTCTTAAAACAATATGGATATCTTATTCATTATAGTTACTCTTGTAGGAGAGCTCAACAGTAATTTCACCTCAAGATAGGTCTTGTACAGTACATATTTGTCAAGAGCTACTCCTCTTGTGAGCTGACAGCTTATCACAAAACCCAATATACTGTTCTTCACTTCTACCTTGACTGACTCTTCATACGTGTAACAACCATGTAATAACAGGAAATGTTTCTTCCCTCAGCATCTTATCTCTTTTAGCACTTCACAATAATGTTCCATTATGGTCAACAGTCTAACCCTCACTGTATTTTGATCTATTTGCACACAAATTCAAACCATAAGTGTACTTTCTTGTGACATACATAGCTTTGACTGTAAACCCTAACATATCTCCAAGAGTACAATACGCATTCTCATCTCTATGTAAATGTTTGCCCTCATGCCAACACCCTCTTGTACCAATTTTCTGAGACACCAAATACACCAATATCTAGATTTCAAACCAGCATTCCAGCTCTCACACTCAATTTTTCACATTTCAGTTTTTCTCCAGAAGCCCATCTACAGCTGCTACCGGTCTTTTTCTAATACTTTATAAAGAGAAGCAAGCAGTAAATACATACATGATGGTGTTAATCCCTGACAGTTGTTGAAACATCTGCAGACCACAACCCACAATTAAGGCTCTTCGAGTTGGAGGGTATGTTAGCATTCTGCAGATCACAGGTCCAGCTTAAAAACAAAACACACACAACAAAAAAAAAAAATATGTGATAGTTCTTAAGTGATTGCCCTCAAGACAACATTCCCAGGCATAACAGGCATTGCACCTCAGTTTCAAACACACTTGGATTATTACAATTATTTCTGAACAACTCAATCATTTCACTTCTGCTTTTCTGCATGGTACTACAAAGATGATTTTCAGGAAGCCCAGGCAAAAAAATGAAACTGTTCTGTACAAAGCGTATAACTCTCTTGTATCATACTAACGGATTGCACATCTGCTGCCACTGAAGGTACTCAAAGTTATCATAGAATATCACTGTTGTTTCCTTTCTTAAAAACTCTCAGTTATTGAAAGGTTATTTCAGAGATGTCATGACCCACTGCTCACATCTGGATCTTGCAGATACAGTGTTCTCCCTAGTCCGCCAAAGACCCAATTTCCACAAACCAACTACAAGTGTGGGTACTTTGAAGGTATGGGGTAGATCTATTCTGCACAGCTGTAAAGCCAGCAGAGAGCGCATAAATTACTTAATTTTTTCCATACTTTTGGGAGCAATGGTATGAGGCTGTATTCAGAAAAGCAGAAAATGGTTTCTCAATGAAGAGAAAAGCAAAAATTTCTGGCAGAGAAAGTTTTGTTCCCTGTTAATTTGGAGGGGGGATTAAGTAATATATCAGGCAAAACTTTAAAATACTTGACTTCATTATTTACTTAAATTTCTTTCTGTCCAAAGTGGTATGTGCGGCAAACACAGCCTGGTGAAAAATTCTATGTTTTATACATCTTACCACATCTGCTATACCCACTCAGAACACCGAATATAGATCACAATAGCTACAGCTCAAAATAGTTGAAAAAAAGGAGATGAAGAGGAGATTTTTACATTTTCAAAGTCTTTCCTGAACATACAGAGAATATTATATGTATTGATTCAGTATAAAACCTTGTATGGGTCTGTTAGCAAAGAACGATTTACATGGAAAGAGTTTCAGCATCAGAAAGCTGATAATCTGTGTACACACTCAAGAAGGGGGGTTTGATAATATTTTCCTCATTGAAAAATAATTAGACCTACCTAAGGCAAAACTTAGTTACATAAAAACCATTCTGAATTCAAATCCCAACTGTGTCATCACTGAGCTTTGCATCTTTATTATAACAGCAGAATGCGGTCTGACGAATTTTCCAGCTGTACATTCAAACAGTACATCCCACCTGTCTTGCCATACAGCCACGCCACTACCTTCCAAATGTCTTCGGGAAAATCAAGTGGCAGATAAATAGAGCCAATCTATGTATCTGGCAATATAGTCTCAAGCAAGACACATGGCATTGCTGGGTAGACAAGTATATCAAAGGGTTTAGCAGTCAAATTGGCAAAGTGGGAAAACAACAAACCAGCACTCACTGCTGGTTTGGAGCAGTTCGGTGCTCAAACACACTCCTGGATTTCTAACGAATGCAACTATGAGCCTTTATTCACAAAGAACAGCCCTCTCATTTCCACACTTGGCATTACACCTGAGCATGGAGGAGCTGGGCTTAAAACTCTTTATCTGGCAATTGATTCTGCAGCATCTGTCATGAACCCAGGCTGCCGAATGCCAACCAGAGAGAGATAGTCTGTTCTTCATAAACTTTGTATGTTTATGAACACTTAATGGAGTTCAAAATCCACCTTTATCTCCATAGGACCTTACAGCCACCCTAAATCTTCAAGTCCACCATCAATGACTATGCTCATCAAATAAGCTGTAAAGCTACAGCAGAAGCTGTTAGGAAAGGAAGCAGAAATGTCCTAAGGAACTGATGCAAGGTTTCTAACAATTGCTGAGCCACTCAGCTATTTAATGAAAGTTATATAAAACTCTACTCACAATACAGCATTGTACAAAACAATTGGAAAGAAGGCATTAAAATGAATAGCTAGAAATTAAAGCAGCTGTTCCCAGACAATACTTGCATCTCAGAGGGAGTCATGAACTCTCAACAAAACTTCATCACAAAATCAGTTTGTATGCCTGAAGTGGGGTCCTGCAGAAATTTTAAGACCATGTAGTAAAATTTAGACCTTTACTTTTGATCTTTAGAGAATCCAGTCAGCTAAATTCAGTAAGCACTTAGCATTTTTCAGACTTCTGATTAATTGTATCAGAAAAAAATTATGCTAAAAATCATCATAATGGCTCAAGTCAGACATTTAAAAGTTTTACTCTAAATCCGTACCACGGCAACTGCACATATCAATAGGCATACACAAAATTAAAGAATATTCTTTCATAAGATTCACAGCCCTCAGGTTTACAAACCAATAAACTGAATGAAAAAAATAGAAGAAATCGTTAATCTCTATATTAAAAGAGCTTTACAAACTCCACTAAAAAGCCCAAAGGACTTTGACTGTGAGGTGCCCATTTTTAAAGCAGAAAATGAGTGTGAAACTTTTTATTAAAATTATCTAGCCCTCAACCCAACTATACTATTTTTTTTTCAATTTTCCTATCATCAATTCTGCCTTCCATCTTCTGTTGGTGTTCATATTTTACAGCCTTCTTACAGGTTATAATAGATGAACACAGCAAACAGACAACTCTAGGCAAAACATGCTTGTTATCAACAGAGAATGTGTCGAAACTAAAATTATATACATATGTATGAATTAAATACATTTTTCTTCTGAAAATAAGTCTTCTGAAAACTGAAATTGTACTTCAGGCATTTCTGATAACCATTAAGTCTGCTGTTGGTTATTACAATAGCTTAAAAAGGCACAAACCAATAAATCTTTTAAAATCTGAAATCTTTAAAAAATGGAGCAATTTAATTGCTCACAGAACCAGAGGGAAACAGATGAGGCAAAAGATGCATCACAAAAAAAATAACATTTGACAATTTTTATGATGGAAAAGAAAAGAGATATTTGTCTCCAGAAGCCGGTAGCTTTTTGCTTATGATACTTCAGCCTTAATTGCTGTTGTTGTCTCTTCAGACAGGAGATTTAGAAACATTCCTGCATTTGAACGGCTCCATTTGAACTTGAGAAGCCACCAAGATGTTTGTTTTCCTTCTTCCAATCTATGAATTAAAATGAAGTCAAAAGGATGAGACCCATAATCATAATGTCATGATTAATTTAAGGAGACAAGATTTGGTTGGACTTTCTGTGCTGTGGTTTCAGATAATTACTTTATCTGAAGTAAATTTCCTTAATGCATATGTTTACAAGGGTTCAAAATATGCAACAGTAAGGGGCAGCTGAAGCTTGCTCTAGGAGTACAAAATGGCAGCTATGGATAAAGAGTAATGGAAAAATAAGGATACTGCTGCTGCAGAATGACATTACATGAAGGGGTGATACATGAAGTGGATTGCTGTGGTATAACTGGCCTTTTCTTAGCCTGATCTAAACTGCCTACCTAACTAGACATTCATCCTTCTAATTAAAGGGCAAAAATAGGATTTGGAAGTCTGGCTACACATCCAAAAAAACCTTAGCAGCTTACACTGAGCTAAACAGGGGCAGAGGAGCTGTTCTTGTCAAATCATTGCTTCCGGAAAGTGAGTGATGCTTTCCAAATGTTTAAAGAGTGTTATATGAAACTTGTGATGCCAGCTTCCTCTACTTTAGCTGTTATTCCGGTTACAACCAATAAGAAAATTAGGTTTAGAAAGTGTGAATCACCTGTAAGGCACTTTAATTTTCCCCTGTAGGTAAAACGGATTGTAAGGCAATCACAGGAGGCTGAGTGTGATACACCGCCAACTACAAGATAGAGATGCTTTACAAAAACAACAAAACAAACCCCAGTTCTGAAAGGAATTTAAATAATGAAAGCTAAAAAAGCAGAAGAATGGCTATTGATGATGTCTCCACATCTTCTGAAAATCTACTGTATATACTTCCAGGGAAATAAAAATATTGTAGATAGACATAAAACCAACCTAAAAATCTGCCAGCAAATGCAGGCAGACAGCTGGTGACTGGAAACCTCATGATCCGCCTTTCCTCAAATCGTTAGTACAATACCTGGCAAAAATTTCACAGCCAGGAAACTATGGTTAGAAACCAGGCTCTGCCAAAGTCATTTGCAGGTTCAAACATTCTTTTGCCAGCTAATCTAGGTAACAGCTTGTAGCAACAGCTTAAAACTATGTAGGACTCCTGCCAGCATTTTGTGCTCTTGCTGTAGAGGATTGTTTCCAAAAAGGCAAGCTTAGCCAAGCAACAAGGCAGTCACTAATCAGTTTAGCATCAGTTAAGCTCAACCTTCAGATTAGTTTCTCGGACCTGTTCTTGTCCTAATGCCAGTCAACACCCTCTCTTCCATTCAGCTAAATCTTCAAAGAACCCGTCTACAGCTAGAAATTGGACCAAAAAAAAAGAAACTTTGGGCTGCTGATCTGGATAACAGAAAACAGATATTGGAATCTTTTCTGTTTTGCCTTTCCTTACAAAAAGACAGCTTCCAGTCCAGCTTTCTCTGCATCATCTGCAGAATATTCCTCCACCTAAAACTCCTCCTCTAAGCACTTAGAGCTAGCTTATTTTCTGCATATGAGTGATATACTAAAGCAAATACCCCTTCTGTCCTGGACTATGACATGAATATTTTCTAAAAATACCAAATGCATTCATTTTTCCTTTCTGTAAAATTTATCAAATCACACAATCAAAACTGCAATATTTATCCTAAGAAGATATAGAACAATTTTACTTAAGTATCAGGCCCTTCCCCACTGTCTCACAATGTTTCCAGTAACACTAGAAGAACCACTCCTAGAAAGGGAGGAAACTTCCTACCTCATATAGTTCTCTAATCCTCTGAGAAAGCTCAAAAGAAGGTTGCTTGCTTGAGTCCATTTCTGTTTGTTTGTTTGGGGTTTTTTTTGGTGCTGTGGGTTTTATTTATGCATAGCCCAATCAGCCAAGAATGAGAAAAGACTGTCAGCTTGCTTAATAACTCTGCGGTTTTAAGTTTGCCACAGCAAATACATCCAATGGTATAATAAGACACCCTGCTCTAAAAGCAAATAAAAGCTAACTAGACGTAACCACTTTGGTTCTAGAGAATTAAGTAGTCCAGGGAGTTTTATCATGCCCAGATGAACTCAAAGGTTGGGTTTTTTCCTCAGGAAACCTATATTTCAAACACAGTCCCTCCAAAAGATCTTTTTAATTCACACATTGAGAACAGAAACACTAAGAATAAAGATTTTTTTGGTTTGTTTCTTTTTGACAGCAAGTTGAGCTGGTCTTTTGGGAATCCTGAAAACAAAGCAGTTTTATCTGTAAAGGGAAAAAAACTATCCGTCTTTCCCTTGATACTACATTATTTGATATACAGCTTTGGTGATGGAAAATCTATATGACTGAGTACTTGCACAAAGGCAACAGCAGTTAAGAATACCTCTGAATAGGACAAGAAGCAGTGGCAAGTAGGGAAGCAATAAAAGGAGCTCACTTTGGCTCTGTATGACATGCTCTTCATAGAAAACAGGAAGTACTGTAATGAAGTCCTTTAAATTGGAGAAACCATGATAAAACAGATAGCAAACAGAGAAAGGGTATGTAGATGATGCCAGCGGGAGCTGAGAGGCGGCACAGATAAGAGTCCATGCGGGTGGAAGAGGAACCCCAGAGTGCTACTGTCAGACCTCTGAAGTGGGGGAATGAGGGAGAGGAAGGTTGACCTGTTTCTTTGCTAGGAAAACTGGGGTAGGGGCTGAGAAAAGCAAGTGTGCTTTCCTTCTAGCTGTGGCAGGCACCTTGGAAAAAAAGCAACAGATATCAAGATGGACTTGTGCATACCTGCAGCCTGCAATGTGGGTTTAGCAAACAAACATTTCTTCACATGGTCTGCTCTAGACCTGCTTCACACAGGAAGCAGTGATGTGACCCTCATTAAAGAAAGCAGGTGAGGAAAGATAAGGTGATGTAGCATCACACAGACACAACCAAAATAAGCCAAGTGTTGTAACAGCCTGAAGAGCTTCCCTCTCTACTCTCATCAAGCAACCAAGTGCAGTGCAGAGCATTTAGCAATCTGGAATTAAAAAGCTTTCTTTTTTTCCTTTGTTTTAAGTTGAGGAAAGATGCCTAAAAGAAAACTGCAGTAAGGGCAGTTTCAAGAGTGCTTTTAGATTTTTTGCCTTTTTTGTGCGTTGGTGGTGATGTTGCTGTTGTTTTTCAATTAAAAGAGCACCAGAAAAACTGATGACTGTTCCCTCCAACCCAATCAGTAACCTACTCTCAAGCTGATCTTCCCAGCTGTTCCTATATTAACAATCATACAGATACTGCAGTTTATTTCCTGGGCAACACACTTCAAGCCTTACATTTTTTAGGGTTTTTTTCTGCCAAAAACTTTACTTCAGTGATATTACTTTTCCCCCTCCATCCTTTGTTTCATGCCCTAAGGCAGTAGGGTTAACAGTGAAAACAACTTTCCAGTCTTTACCCTCCAAAAGAATATGACACGGGGACACGTTCCCAGGAGGGAAGAGGAGAAAAACGTAATTTAATAGAACTAGAAAGGAGCCTGGTGGTCAGTGCAAGTATCCACAGAAGCTTATGGATGCAATCTGTAGTGTGTTACTCTTTTTTATTAATGGCATATTTAGTTTAGTGTATACCATCTCCTTTAAAAAGTTAAAAAAAACCAAAACACATTTTTCTAAGGGACCTGAAAAACTCCTCTCACTTATTTAAAATCCAGATGCCATTAGCAATAAAAGCTTCACAAAATATAAAAGGAAAAAAGTTATATTAGAGATGAGATCCATATTTAAACATCTGAAAAACCTGTTTTGAAATCAGTATCATTATAGCACAGCTCAGTTTGGTTCCAAAACTATCAGAGAGGAGAAAAATCAAAAAATCACTGTAGGTTAAAGTCAAAGGACTTTCAAGTTTGGCTTCCTAACAACAAGAGAGCACCATCAATGGGTGTATAGATGACTGAACAGCAGACCAGTCTGAAGTTAAAATAACTCTTTAGAAACTGCTTCAACACTGGTTTTTTTTACACTTAAGCATTTAAACTTGAGCACAAAGTTGAGTTCCACTGAAGGCAGAAGGGCAGATACACACTCAAACAGTTCACTGAACTGCAGCCTAAGATCATACCTTACCTAAAAGTACTAGCTAATTTGCTGCCTTTTAGTATTAACCATCTATTATCAGAAACACACAGGGCTGCAAGACAATCACTGTCACTCAACCACAGCATGTTTTTCAGCAGAGGAGGCCAACCAGATCCTGGGAGGAGGAGCAGGCACATTGCTAGCAGGTAGAGAAAGCAGTTCTTCCCCTCTAAACAGCACTTGTGAGACCCATAGCTCGAGCAGCACACCACCTTGCTTCATGAGCCTGGAGGAGAACCACCAAGTTGGACAGGACCAGAACTAATGACATATGAGGAGGTGCTGAAACAACTGGGATTGTTCAGCTTTTTAAAAGAGAAGGTAAAGTGAAAGATATCTGCTCTCTACAGCCACCCGCAGAGGGCCAAAGAGAAGACAGACCCAGACTCCCCAGAGGTGTGCAGGGGTAAGACAAAAGTCAAAAGACAAGTTGGAATGCATAAAATTTGGACCAGATGTGAAGTCTGTTTATTTGGACCCATAGAAGCGGTCAAACACAGAAAGAGATATGCAGACAGCTTCCTAAACAACCTGATGTGATTTGGCCTGATTTGATTAGGGATTGAATTAGACACCCATCAGAGATCCATGATTCTTACATGAAACCTGCATCATTCTAAAATTTGTGCTGGTACTAGTTATTACAACCAATAATAATGAAAAAGAAAGCTTGATACAGTAGTCAAAAATACCTCCAAAAAATCCCACTCCCAAAAAATCAAAAATTAGGAATTGACAGACAATCATGGCACTGTATGATAGTGCACTTCATTCTAATCCTATTGAAACCTTAATGATATTTATTAATAGTATTATTTTCACAGTTATCTTAAGAGCGACTGAAAAGCCTCCTTATACACAGATCCTGCGAAACTCTGCCATCTCCCTACTGACAACGGCAGATCCACCCCTTTTTGCAATTTTAGTCCTAGGCTTCATTAATCAAGAACCTCTCAGTCACACTGGACTGACAGCTTTTACCCTGAATTTATAACTTCTACAGAGAATACAAACCAATACTGAAATCAGCAAGTGTAAAATACTTGACTACTCCTATAACTGGTATTAAATATGACATAGCAATAAGGGAGACCTTATTTCAGCTTTTCAGTATATTGGAGAGGGCTTAGAAGATAGATGGAGAGAGACTTTGTACCAGGGTCTGTAGTGACAGGACAAGAGGTAATGGTTTTAAACTAAAAGAGAGTAGATTAGTTTGTATGCAAGGAAGAACCTCTTCCCTGTGAGGCTGGTGAGGCACTGGCACAGGTTGCCCAGAGAAGCTGTGGCTGCCCCATCCCTGGCAGTGTTCAAGGCCAGGCTGGACACAGCTTGGAGCAACCTGGCCTAGCGGAAGGTGTCCTTGCCTGTGGCAGGGGGTTTGGAACTGGATGATTTAAAAGTCCCTTCCAGTCCAAACTGTTCTATGATTGTGAGAGATGTAGGCAGTTCTGGTCCCCTTTGCTTTCTCACCCTCATCTCAAAAAAATAGGAATACAGTAGAAATGAGGGAAGATTGAGAAAAGGGCAAAAGGGACAATCAAATCAATGGAATGGTTCCAACACACAGCACTAATAACACTATTTTTACAAGGCCCCTGGGTACTAAAATGCATATACAATTATACCATATTAGTGTACTTAAGTCTGGACTCACAACAAGCTAGTATTAACAGTCTGTTTAGTGTGATTCTGCCTTCGTTATCATAATAGGCCTCTGCTTTAGCTACAGATGAAAACAACAAATCAAGTACACCCTGCTCAGCTGGAGGAAAGAAAAGATTAGGAGTGGGAATGCAAAAAAGTTTCACAAATCAAAAGTGCCACAATGAAGGTGAGCAGAGAACATGGTTGTTTCAAAAATAAGACAGCAAAAGTCCTGTATAAAATGTCAGGTGCAAACCCAGAAGCATAGGCGTGACCCACCATATGTTGGCCACTAACAAAGCAGAATGGTGGCAAAATAGGCTTTGCCTGACACAGCATGGCCATTTTTACTAAATTGTCAAAAATCCACAGTGTAGTGGACACACGGTTCATTTCTGTGTTTCTGGGGTCCAGAAACAAGCAGCAAAATATATGATCTACTGCAGATCATATCTTGCTGGAGCAGCAATTCCAAATCAACCATCTGCTTAAGTATCAGCAGTGGCTGAAGTAATAATTTACAATATAAAAAGTCAGAGAATAGATAGTAATCTCTTGAGCTTTGATCCTAAGAAATGTTTTTATCACAAGAACTGGAGATTATGAAAAGCTGATGTTCATAACAATTTCCAAATCTTTCAGTTTCTGGAGGATTCTCACATAGCCTATGTGAATTTTTATGTTCCAGCCACTCTGGAGTTTCAGGCATAACAAAGTACTCCACAATAAAGTAGATCCCTGCAGCACTGAAGAACACAAGGAGAATCTGCCCTAGTCAACAAATGAAGACTAAAAAAATAAGTAAAAGCTGGATTGGCACCAAAACAATCCTTTCTTTAGAGTTGGTCTACCTACACCCTCCTATAACAGAAAATCACTAGTATAATAAAATCAGCATAACCATCTGCTAAAAATACACCCACTGCAGCAACTTGCTTTCAGATCCTCCCAGGTATCCCTAAAGATGCTACATGGGAACATATTACGTTCAGCTTCTTCCTAATTTCATGTGCTAATGCTCATTTTTGCAGGGAGACAAAAAGCAATGATGGAAACAGAATAAGCACCAGGGCACGCACAGCAAAATCAATAAATATCCTTCTATATGTAAAATACTCAAGAAAATCCATGCTAGACCAACTGTTGCACACGGAAGATGCTGTTACAACAGGCTATTTAAATAGTCCTGGTCTGCTCAGGTTTCAGGCCAAATCTGTTGGAGCTAAGAAGTAATACCTGGGGAAAAACCATTCGCATTACCCTCCCTGTTGACATTTTTAAGGTTTCAACTTTAACATTATGACTTGCATAAATGCAGCAAGCACTATCAGCTGAAACACTATTAAAAAGGAAAAATACTTGAATTCTTTTCATAAAGGCAGTAAGAGCATAAACTGCATTAAGGAAAAAGTTGGTTTTAGGACCAACGTGAATTCTTACCTAGGGCTTCAGAAGCACATGTGCTCTACCTGAAGTCAAAGATGACACAAGGCAAAATTCATATAGCAATTCACACCATCCCGATGGAAGTATCTGGTCAGCAACTAGTGGTTAGTGATTAGCATTTCAGTTTCCCCAGAGGCTCATGGTTTTCCTAGATTTGAGGGTAAAAATATCACTAGCATAGCTGGAATTTCAGGTAACTTTCCTGGCTTCAGGACAAACTGGAGACTTCTCACTAATGATCAGTTGTCACTCAGAGAACGGGCCAGAATTCTACCCAGATATGAACATCCTCTCTCATATTATCTCAATATCATATATCTGAAGCTATTTTTTCAGAGGTGAAACAACTTCTTATGAAAAAAAGATGTTTCAAGGGTAAGCACTAAAAAGAACAGAAATTGTATCAAGTCCTACCTCCTGTTTACCAGAAAAAAGGAAGGGGGCAATTACTCCATTTAGAATTTGTCAGGGTGCAGAGACTGACAAATCTGAAGGCATCAACAAAACTGCTTCATATCATCAGTGAGTTACAACAGTCTGGTTTGGCATTGGATTGGGTCAGGAAACAATGAAGTTAATTTTCAGTGTCAGATATAAGAAGCATCTGCATCTTTATTTGGATACCAGGAAAATATTTTCATGTTTCTCAGTAAAAAGCATCACTGCCCAACTGTGCCTCCTGCCAGCTGTCACCAACCTATTACGCAGGCTGCGAGGAAAAATTCTTGGGCAGGAAGTCTGGGGGAAACTTGTAAACAAAAACAGAGGATGAGCAAAGCTGGAAGAAATCTGCAGTGTTTGGACCACCTCCGTTTCAGGGTGGATTTCCAAATATCTCCATTCACTGACCTTGTATTTCCTGTTTTCACTGAGCTGACAGAGTCACTGACAGAAATCACTGCTGTTGATCATGCAGGCTGTGAAGCTGATCGGAGAAGCTAATTCATTTCCATTCTCCACCTATACACATCTTTGTATGTTCCTCCACATATCTACACCTATATGTATTCTGCACCTACATAGGTAGGATGAAGATATAAGCAAACAAGCATGGCAGAAGGTGGAGAGTGGAGGTAAGAATGACTTGCCTGATTACAGCACAGAGAAAAATAAGGCAGTTAGAGAATCAAGTTTACAATATAGAAATGACACCACCTTTGATGAACTTTGAGGCTGACTTTGAGCAACCAGACAGAGAAAGATTTCAACTTCGGAGCAAACTAGGGTAACATATGCTAGATAATGATGATTTTTCATAGAAATTGATGGATAAGAAAAAAGCCAACTATGCCTTGCAATCATAAACTGGTTTCCACAAGATAATTATCAGCCTACAAATGCATGTATGACCTAACATTCATCTGCAGGGAACAGTAGATGTTTAAGATCAAATACAGTAAAATTTGCAGAGTAATGCTGAGATATGAAAGCCATCTGACTTGATGCACACATATGGCACAACTAAATACAAACTGATCATTTGCATTACCAAAAATTACTCAAGTGTAAATTCATACTTAGTATAATACACTAAGTGCAAGCTGCAAGAAAAGTTTAGCCATGGCATGGTAACTTTTAGATCAGTTCCACCACAAAGAAAAGTGATTTCCTTACGGGCAGAAAATACTATAAAGTCCTCCCCTCCCTGGAGAAGTGCTAACTTTCACTGGGATAAGGGGAGGATACACATAGCCGACCAGGCTCAATTGTCTTCAGGTTTAATAACATGCTTATACACTAAGATGTACAACACATTTTAACAAAGAAGTTCCTTCCTTTGTGACAAAAAATGAATTCCTCTGGGCAATATGCAGTTTAAGAAACAGTATGACCATGCGCATCTTGGCAAGCAAGGCAGTGCAGTAGGCAGGGACTACCAGGCAAAAGTTGTTTGAAGCAGAGGTCCCTAGACGTACACGACATGCTATTTTATGTCAGAATAGATTTAGCATGGTCCCCTAGGCAGAACATCACCATGCATGGGGCTGTTAGAAGCTGCCCTGAGACTCTCTCATTGATTAGAACTTTCACATCTCCAAAAGACTCCAAGCCCCTTGAATGCATCCCTGGAGCGAGTCTTCAGTTTAATTTCCCCTGAAGGAAGTTACTCCATGGGCCTAACACTGTTTTGCAGTCTGAACAAACAGTACATGAGGGTGCCAATGGGAGATGAGAAGAGACTCACTGCAGAACTATGCTCTTGTTCAGAGCCAAAATGTTAATGCAGGTGCACTTCAATGCATCTTTTAGTAGCTGACAGCAACCGGAATGGTTCTGCATTAAACCACAGTAGGAAAAAAGCAATATAAACTGCTCCTATTAAATATTAGGTTTTATTTAAAATTCATTTAGAAGAAATATAGGACAAAATTAATTCAGTATTTTGTAATGCTAGCACAATGTATTCAATCGTGGAACAGCTCCCTGGAAGTTTGAGTTTTATTCTTTTTCCTACCTATTTTTTTTCTCCCTCCTCATTACTAGTTTTGCAAGTTCAACCTAAAATCTGAGAGTCACCTCAGGCCCTTTACCACTGCTGTCAACAGCTTTTGGCAAGAAACAGAAGGCTTTTTTATTTTCCTGTAGGACTTTTTTTTCTTCTCCACAGAATTGTAAGGTCCTATTCCCTTCAGCCAGGCTGTACAGCTTTTTTACTAGACAAGCCTAGTATATAATGATAAAAATTATGGGGGTTGAGGAAGGAACAGGTGAAAAATAAAGGCAAGTCCTGAGAGCTGATTATGTTCTACGTCCTCTTCTTGCATACTGGATTTTTAGGAACAACCAACACACATGGGGAAAGGAGTTTATAATTTTAGAATAGATTTGCCGGAAGAGGTATAGAAACATGGAATGTGTTGGGTTTTGTTTTTTAAAATCAGCTTGAAGAAGTATTTACCATGTTGCTACTGAAAGCTGACAGAAACTTCAGTTCAAATAACAACCAAATCTTGTCCATTAGAAACAAATTTAGGTAACTAATGCAACAGAAATGTGAACACCGAACAGATTAATTTATCAATGTTACTGCAGTGTGTCTTCGGACTTCCAACTTCAGGGAAGGCCGCTATTTCAGTGCATTTTAAATTTCAAAAAGAAGCCTTCACATCAAATACTTTACTTCCGTCTGTTCCATTACAACACAAGCTTTTATTTGGGCCAACCTGCAGACGTTTTCTGACCATTTCAATGAAAGTGTCAACGCAGGCTTCCCATGCTCACAGTCACCTGAAGCATCCTATCTCGTCTCCTGCTTCCCAGCCTTTCCCTGCAGATCACTGATGGCTGTTCTGCAGCAGCCAGGGAGGTCTCAGCTCCTGTGTGGCTCACACTCTCCTCACAGGCCCGTGCCAGTTGCTTAGAAACACTGCAGGAAGGGCATTTTGCATTGGCTTTAGATAACGATGAGCTGAATTGATAGCAGCTGACTGAAGATGCTTTGAAGTTTTTCCATATTTCAAACCAATCTTTGCAGTATTAAGAAAAACCCATGACACATTTGAAGAAGCTGAGCGAGGTCAGGATTGAATTAGGACAAAGGGAAGCAGAAAACGGGCTGAGAGTCTAGCTGTAATTTACTGAGAGGAAAAAAACCCACCAAACTTCTCAAGAAGTAGTTTTGAAGAAAACTATTTTGCTGTTCTCAGATGAGAGGGCTTAGGAGAAAATGTTTACTTGTGCCACAAAAATACAACCCATCTCACCCACATTGACTCTAAGTACATCCAGTCATTCAGAACTAGCACTTCCAGGTGCGCTGCAGACCTCTGAAAAGGAATGCTGGCTTTTTTACTTCCAGTCCAAATGTGGGAGCATCAACCAGTGGCTGCTTCTGTTTGGGTCACTCTGTGTACCGTGGGTAGCAGCTGGCTGACAAGGTGATCCAGTGAAACCTGGGTGATGGCATGGAGCATTTTACAGGAACACTACATGCTACATTCTGCATCTTTAATACATGAAAATGGAAGTGGTCCAGTAGCACTCACCATTAAAGGAAAGCACACGTTTCCCATGAGAAATAATGAGGCTAGGCTATAACTCACCACCCACAATGGACGAGGGAGAAGAAGCAAAGATGTGGGACCCAGCAACATTTCTATCAGCAAGAAACACCCAAAATTCAGAAAAACAACACCAATCTCTACAAAAGGAGCTGGGAGAGCAGCAGCCTATGGGAAAGGAATAGATCTAGAGGGGTGAACCCACACACATGCCAGCAAAGGAGAGCAGCACATGTCGCCCTTACTCAGAAAGGACACGCGAGGGTGGGTAATCTGGCTCCAGTGCCTGGGAGCTTTGCAGCTGCGTCAGGAGACTGCTTTTGCTTCTGTGCTCTCTACAGATGGCTGCTGCTGCACAGTCAAGCGTTCACCTCAGAAACACAGAGACCCTTCGCCATGCGGCTCAAACCTTCCACCAGCAGCCATCACAGCTACAGAGAAATAGTGGTTTAAGGAGAGAGTTTATGCCTCCAAAGATGTGATACATGATGCTATTTATATTAGAAGAGAGACTGAATTAATTTATTCTTACACTGATTCTTCCAGGTAATTCACTCTGTAAACTAACCTGTAAGCATTAAGTCTAGAAGAAATTAAAGAAATGTCATCACGCTGTGCTGCAATATAAGAATTTATATTTTAAAGAAGTGACCTTTCTCAGTGAAGAACAGAAACTCAGTTCTGTGACTGAGAGCAGTATTTTCCTTCACTATTCAGGTCTGATAGATGGCATTGCAATACCATTGATTTAAAACAGGAAGCTTTTCTATTCTCAGTGGACAAAGGCAATGATCACAAATGTCACCTACGTGACACACTTCTTCCCAGGCCTCAAATAAAGAGAAGCTCTCAAAAGCAGCCAATGTGACTTAACAACAGCAAAACCATACGGTTCTGTCTAGAAGAGTGACATCAACATTTAAGTAACCATTTCAGATGACCAGCATACAAAATGAGCACCATTGTGCCCCTTCTCCTGTGCAAGGTGACACTGA
The DNA here is from genome assembly GCA_009867235.2 of Psittacus erithacus. Taxonomy (NCBI): domain Eukaryota; kingdom Metazoa; phylum Chordata; class Aves; order Psittaciformes; family Psittacidae; genus Psittacus; species Psittacus erithacus. Next base: position 32,124 of record WYDI02010913.1, on the reverse strand, counting down.
ACCACCCTGACTCTTCAGCCCATGAAGCTCTAACAATACACGCTGCTGTAGGAGAAAAATACCCTAACTCAGCATTTGTTACCCAATTTAATCATGTAAATCAGGTCTCTTAAACACCCTTCCTAGCCCCCACACTGTACATACACTTTGTTCCTCCCAAAGGCCAGGTATTTGCTTTATAATCTCAAAGTTCAGTAATTGCACTAACATCCTGTATCACTTCACCACAAGGAACAACTGGAAAGATTGTCTAAATTGTGACTTTTCCACAAACACACTGTTACATCAGTAAAGAAAAGTCTTTATACTAAAAACAAATAAAGTTATTCCAAGCTCAAGCACTGTGACACAGATCTAACATCTGCATCTCAAACATCTTATTTTACAAGGATGGAAAGAAATATTTAAGAAGGTACTAAACATATTAATCTGTAACTGAACCTTTTGGTTGTTCACATTTGCTATGTACTGGAAGACAAGTATCAAAGACATATGGATAATAAATAGCAGAAAACCAAAATGAATTACAGCATGACAACAGCTTTTCAGTTAATATGAGGAGAACAAATGTTTATTTATTTTTTGCTAGCTCTTGCTTCCTTAAAGAGCAATACCACGATGCAAGCAGTCTGGCATCAAGTTAAAAAGTAAAGTGAATAATGCAGGACTTTTCAGAATGGACTGTACAAATAATCCAGTTGCTCCTTAAAGTGCACTTCATATTTTATATACAAAATAGAGGGGGGAAAAAATCTATAGACTGTATTTTAAACTATTTTTTTTACATTCTGTGGACATATTCCATTTCAAGAAGTGAAGAAAAGTAAATTTAACCTGGAAATGTACACAGATACATACTCAGAATGAACATTTCGGCCATCTCTTCCAGGTATACCAAAGTGCATCTGATGGTCTTGCTTGCCCCAGAAGTAAAAAATCTTTCTGGACTTGGGTAGCCCAAAAAGGTTTGAACAGAAAGATTCATTAATAATTTATCCTTGAGGAGGGAGGAGGGAAAGAAACACAGTGTCATTGAAACACTACACTTCTAACAAGTGAGAATGCACATCCCTTCTCCTGGCTCTTTTTCAGTCGCATTGTTCACACTAACGTTATAGATTCACAGAACTACTGGAGAAACTTCTACAAGCCCAAGTTTGTTTCCCACTCCAGTGGGAACACTGTCATGATGTGTGCAAGGTGCCCAGACTGATCTTTTGGACAGTGCAAGAACTTGGGGTAGGATATTGCTGAGCTGCATCAATGCATCACTCATTAACACATGATGCACTACACTAAATGGAAATTGTTACCTGATGGCAAAATGCTATCACAGGAACCATCACACATCCACCCTAAACCCAGAGGCAACCACTACTTCCTGCTAACGTACAGAACACTGTTTCCAAGGACTAATGCACGAGATTCTGTATCCTCTGGAATGTGACATCCTCCGTAAATAAGCTATAAAAGAAAAGAAATTTCATTTAGGGCAGGCTGACAGGACAGATACAGACCAAGAGTAAGCATGGGCAAAATTTCAAGTTCTTATTTCCCTGAAGTACAGCAAAACCTGTAATTGTGAGCAACAAGTCTCAGTTCAAATTTTTCTAAGCATTCCTTGTAGATACCAATTAATTAGCCATTGTTATTGAAACAGTGGAAGAAACAAGAAGTACCTATCCCTATAAAGCATCAAAAGAATTAAAAAATCAAAAGACAGCGGTAGACCTCAAGAAGTAATAAAACCAGGTTAAAGGCATTAAGTAAATACGAACCAACTCAAAGCTACAGGGCAACAAGCATTTCCCAGAGCTCATCATTCAGGACATCTGTACTTCAAACACATAGGGGATTAATTTGTGACTCCTGTTTTGACTAGAAAGCCCTTCATACATATGTATGTTTTACTTTGGAACCAGTCAAGATATAATGCAAGTAGATTGTCTGCCTGCAGCTGTCTTTGGGATTGCATTGACCTATCTAAATGCAATTCCTGGTGATCACTTCTTTTTTCTTTGTGTTGCTTAGCATGATGTTTTTTAAGAGACTGTAAGAGTGTTACTGTCTGTGCATGGCAGCTCAGCTCGCACAACAGCACAGAATAGGCTCTGAAGGTGTTAGGTTTCTAAAGTACTTGAGAAAAAGCATTACAGCACCCTAAGCTAGTGAGAGAGCAAAAGTCAAGCACCAGGCTTCAAATACAGCACTAATGCCAGCTGAGGCAGATGTTTGACAATCCCCCTCCCACACTGAGTGTTTCAGTCTTGTGCGAGACCTACAGGCCACAGAGAAATCCTCCTCACAGGCATCTAGAATCCCACCACAAGTCTGTGATAATTTGTTGTTGTTTTACCTGCACAGAAATTACTCAGACCAACCTCCACACAAGGATATACAAGACAATATGACCCTGAATGAAGTGGGAGTCTACTCAAGGACCAAGGTGCTTGACTGCCAAGGTGCCACGGAACAACAGCCTGAACGCTTGCTTGGTTTAGCAGCACTCACATGGCATTTAGCATAAAATGCTGAGGATGGCCTAGCATTGCCAGGGGTAGCAATGGCAGCTGAATCCCATCACAAGCCTCATGCCACCCTTGGAAACTTCCTTTGGTGCAAAGCCCTTGCCTGTTCTCTGTGAAGTGGGATTAGTAGAACTTCATTGCATTAAAGAATTTGAACATACAGTTGTTCAGAAATCAAGACAAGAGGCGTATACTTTTTAAATGGAAGCATTTCCCAATCAGATTGTAAAACAACAACTACTCCTGAAAAAAGTGAAAGAACTTTCTTAACAGGAGGCAAATTCTAGGAGCAAATATATTACAACTAGAAGATGCCAGGTAACAGTGAATAGTAAATGCTCTAAGTATATTTCATAAGTGACATGTACAGTATGTGAATTATACTGCATCTCAGCACAGTGCTGTAGTCACTTGATACTTTGGGTCTGTTCTCAATTCTACCAGCAATTAAGTCACACTGCCTCAACTATTCCTTCTATAAAATAGAAGGCTGACCTTGATCTCTCATCAATAGAGCTGTATGAGGACCACTACATACAGGCTATCCAGTACCTAGACTCTTAGTCACTGAAGAATTGTAAGAGGAACTGAAACCTTTATTTCCAGTCCAAATGAAGGAAAATAGGAAAAAGTGGTTTTCTTGAGTTTTTAAGGAGTTTGGGTCTATGCTGTGCTTCCCAGCAGTTCATGAACACAGTGCAGTGTTTACAGTTCAACAATAAATGCCTTTTTTAAAAAAAGAAGAAAAGGCAAAATTTCCTTGTTTTCAGGATCACCATTAGCACATAATTACAGGTTACTTTACCAAGCACAGAAGAAGTTTGCTAGTATATTACCACAGGAGTGATCAGTCACTGCAGTAATAGATGTTCTTGAATGCTTTTACTGAGCAATATAACAAACACAGGAAAAATACATAAACTCTTACAGGCTACACCTGATGTTTTCTGAGTTAGCTACAAAGAAAAATGAATCACTGAAAAACAAACAAACACACAGACTCTCCCTAAAGACAAATAAGAACCTGCACTTCATAGAATCAAATCCTTCAAGTAAATCACTTTCAAATTATTATTTTTTATTTTTTTTTTTTAATTTAACAACTACATTTAAAACCTCCTTGAACTAGTTGAAGTGTTAAATCCAAGTTTGTTCTACTGACAAAGTTTGGATATAATTCATCCAGCTCTGGAGTCCTAAGTACAGGAAAGATATAGACCTGTTGGTCCAGGGGAGTGCCACAAAAATGATCAGAGGGATGGATCACCTCTCCTATGAGAAAAGGCTAAGACAACTGGAGTTGTTCAGATGGAGAAGAGAAGGCTCTGGGGAGACCTTATTGTGGCCATTCATTTCTTAAAAGGGGACTACAAGAAAGATGGGAAGAGACTTTTCAGCAGGGCCTGTTGCGATAGGACATGGGGTAATGGTTTTAAACTAAAGGAGGGAGATTCAGGCTGGATGAGAGGAAAAAACTTTTCACCATGAGGGTGGTAAAATCCTGGCACAGGTTGCCCAGAGAGGTGGTGGATGGACCATCCCTGGAGACACTGAAGGCCAGGCTGGATGTGGTTCTGGGAAACCTGATCTAGTGGAAGATGTCCCTGCTTATTGCAGGGGGGTTGGACTAGATGAACTTTGAAGGTCCCTTCCAACCCAAACTAGTCTACGATTACTACATCTCAGGCCCTACAGGTAACTTACATTGTAAAAACAGTTTATAGTTATTCAAGGTTTATATTCTCAATGGAACTCAAAATGCAGATGATACTTAGTAGGCATTTCAACTATTATAAGCTGCTGCATAAAATCCTGGAAAAAATCTACTGTGCTTATCACCATAGCAACGAAATACTATACTTCTGAGTATGAGGTCATATAGAATTTAAACAAAATCAGTTAGTAGTTTTCAACGGTTATGTCTTACAACTAGCACTCACAAATTTTGTCTACTATAACACTAATGTCTCAATATCGTTACTGCAAAATATAAGTAAAAATTAGGTCCAATAATGACACCAGCATAAAACAACATTCAAACCTATTCAAATGCAAAAACATTAAGAGTGTAGAAGGGAAATTTTATCGTCAAATAAAATTAATACATTTAAGAATTATAGGAGAAAAAGAGGATTGTTGCAAATCATCTTATCATGATCATCCAAGTCATGATAAGAGAAAACTGCTTTGAAACTGCTGAGCTAAAATTGAACAGCACTCTTCAGCTTCATAAGGTTCCAAGATACAAGGTGGGAAAAAGGCACATAACAGGTTCTGCAGGTTAATCTCTGTCTCTACTGGAGTTAGAGAAGAAAGGAAGAGAAGTTTATCAGCAGGGCAGAAGAGTGCAAGCTTATTAAAACTACATTTCAAAATAACTCTCAGTTGATTCTGAAAACCAGTTTCAGCTGATAAGAAGAAAAAAAATACTCAAAGTATGTTAGAAGCCCTTATTTTAAAGTATTTTTGCGATGCAGCACTTCCTAACATACCCATGATGAAACTCACAGCCTATAAAAGACCCATGAATGTTTTCCAGACTTCACCTTTTTAATGGATCTGCCGTCACCTGAACAGAGAGTATGTTGACCTCCATCAGTCATAGTTTTGGGGGCTGTCAAACCCAGCTCTGTGTAGACCAGCTGATATTTTGTATTTTGAGCCAGGCTCACATGGCACAACAGACGACTGGCTGCAGATGGTAGAGAATGTTTCTCGGATGAGGACAGAACACTAAACTGAGCCATGAGCTCTCAAATTGGTAAAATACAAATCATTTGCCTCAAAATAATTAAGTAACAAAAAACCAAATTCTACTTCCTCTGTAAAGCTGCTAGGTTACGCTACAGTTGCATTCGAATACAGAATAAATTAAGCTACATTTAAAAATGTGTCTTTCTGTTTGTTTCAAGGATTTACATCTAATACAGCATGTCAAGAAATATTTGAACTCAAAACATTATCGTTATGCAGCCCTGGAGTACACATATTACTTCCAGTCTTACAACATTATTCATTAACCATAATTTGGTATATTTATACATAGATTTATATTATATAAAACTGGCAGGTTTTCCCTGATAAAGCATTCAAAACCAACAGCTTCACTGGCTTCTGGCAGCTCAGATATCCAAAGCCCTTTCCTTACGTCTCAACTCTTCCTGTCGAATGGCAACCGGAGCACTCAAACCCACCACCCCAGCACCACAAGAGCACTCAGCTAGCACAGACAGTATGTCTTTTCACGGTAGTTCATCCAAGGCCTTTGACACTGAGTAGTTAACACCGCTTATCTGAACTACCAAGGACAACAAAGTTAGCATCCACTGCAATGAGGGAAATGAATGTGCATCTCATAGATAATACCAGAATCTCTGCATCTTTAGGTTTATATTTTCACATTAAATATTGGCAGGTTATAACTTTAAGAAAAATCTTGCCTATTGTTGCAAAAGAAGAGTTCATGAAATCTGACATGACCTTGGATTGGTACCACATGTTCCCACCCTGCCAAATGCCAAATGAACACTGACAGGTACCTGTCAAGCTCTGTCTCTCTCAGGGTGTTCGTACTCCCTTCTTAAAGGAACTAAAGCAAATCCCCACAGACACTGAATCCTCAGGTCCCTATATTCAATCCTACTGCTTTTGGGAAGATGTGGGGACCAGAAAAAGTAAACATCTTGAAGGATACCAAGTATTTCAAACAAGGGCAGGATGAGTAATTTGAGGTCATTCACCCACGAACAGGTAGTATTTGGATATTCTATAATGGATCATTCTTCTGGGAATGTGCTTCAAAGGGCTGTGAAGCTCTAAACAATGCAATCTAGAGATTAAATGGTGTCTCAGACCTCTTCCATTGTTACACTGCACCGTAATTAGAGCAAGATAAACACTTCTCACTATATTCAACCCTATTTATTTGCAACTTGTTATCCCCTACCCACCCCACAAAACCCATGTACTTTGGTAAATATAATTTAATTTATCTTCTGTTATATGACATTAAAGTGTTCTTTGGTAAATACTGCTTTAATATATCTTCTGTTCTAAGACCTTCATGCCTCCTCTCTGTGAGTACTACTAAAAATAATCATCACTTCACAAAACATTAAGAATTTAAAGTCCCACAAAATATGAAGAATGCAAAGGTAATACGAATCACCATGAAAGTTTAAATCTACTTGATAATCACAGAAGATGTGTATAACATTTATATGCAGGTTCTCATTTTTGCTACATGCAGTGAAAAGCAAGCAGGAGAAATTAAAGGAAGGGGAAAATAAACATAGAGCTTATGATTCAAAAATATTTAAAATTAAGTAAGAAGTAATGTAGATGCATTTTTCTTCAACAAAAATCTCGTTTTCCTTTGCTGATGAAATGAACTATTCTGCAACTGCTACCTTTATTTTTGACTAGCAACAGTCAGAACCACCTACATTTTAAATTTGCTTTTATTGCCATAGAAACGCATGTTTGCTTTAACTAAAAAGGAAGTCTCTTGGCTCATAGCCAATCATCTCCTTTCTATAAGATACACTATAGACACATAATTTATTCATTTATATATCCATACTTGTACTCTCTTAAGTAAGATACATCCACCTCAGCTGCAACGAAAATCACGTTTTGCATTACATATTTATACATTTATATTAAAATGAAAAGAAACTACTGCAATCTAGATAATCATAAAGGACAGAATTACTTTAAAATTATTTACACTCTTAAATGAATCCAATTTCAAACATAATTTAGCTGACTTTTGCTTCAATAGTAATTTAATGCTTAGAGCAGTCATGCACCATTTTATTAAATATCTGTAATTAAACCTTTCCACGCTCAATAGGTGATGGCAAACAGGTCAAAGCACACTGAAGAAATGGTATTTGTTCTTCATAGCCACTGACACCAAGGAGAAGGCACATAAAAATTAAAGATGTTGAGCCCTGATAAATATATCCATGCAATTTTAGTACCAAGAGAAAGACCTACACTCTTTGTGTCCTGAAGTACTGTTCTACATGGCGAAGCGCCTGGAAGTCTTGACAGCCCCAGTTCACACAGGTTCAGGCACACGGACACCCCATGAATGCCAGTAGGTTCCCACCAGCCCCAGGCTCACCAGTGCAGACCAGCTGGCCGAACAAGGCTACCGTGTGTTAAAGCAAAGATGCTTGTTTGGCAACCTATGACAAAAACTGTCATTTCACTATAAAAGGACAGAATAAACATGCAGCATGTTCAGTTGAACCTACAGCAGCCTGAACTCTCAGCAGTTTCTTAGCAATTCTACAACCTTTCCTGCAACCGAAGAGGGGGGAAATAACAATACTCTAGGTTTGCTGACACTATATTGGCCTGAAGTAAACTCTATAAGGGGGGGATTTGAATGCTTTCTAAAGTATGGCAGGGAAAAGGACACATTTTTCAAGCCCTTGCAACCTTTAGAATAATTCTAAAAGTAATTCACAATATCGGATAAAAGAAAATATTTCTTCACTCATAAATCACCAGGGCTGCATTGTGAGGTAATTTACTTTGATTAGATAACATTTTCCATGAGAGTTTTGGTAAATATTTGAATATCTGTAGATAGTAAACTGTACTGGTTTTGGAAACATTATCTCTTATTCAACAGAAAAAAATATTCAAGTTTGGTCAGAATCAGAAAAAATAGGTCAAAACCACCGTTATCCATAAATGCAGTATTTAACTCCAAATGTTCACAGAAAACATACAGAAATTGACCACTGCTAAACAGCGGAATGACCCTTTCCTCACAGGAAAATGACATTTAACAGAACAGTGGTTTCCTGAGTGGGAGAGGGAAACACTAAAATATTACAAATGGCTTTTGGTGAAGGAACTGTGGGGTTCTGTATTTTGTTGGGGGTGGGGGCTGGTTTGGGCTTTTAGCAAAAACCAAACCTGAAACCAGGGGTGAAGAGGGTCCAGTCTAACTGATTCTGTTAAAATGTCCTTGCTTTGTTAATTGAGCTATTCAGAGCTTTATTTCCACAGATATTTCTAGACCATGGTTGAAATACTGCTTCATATTTGTGAAAGCCACAATTTCCAAAAAGTTTATACTAAAATTTAAAGTTTGCAACGCATTTGTTACAGCTTCACTTTAACACTTCCTAAACAAACATATCTAAGAAACTGCAGCTTCTCCACAGTCAACTGACAAGCAGAAAGCCTAAATTAATTAGATAAATTATTCATTGTGAATTATTCATGCAACATTAGCTATCTCGTACACACAGACACATGCTTCAACCATAGAAACCCCCTCTAATCTACATGAACATTTTCCAGAAGACCAGTAATATTTTAGAATACAAATTAGTATTATACACTTCCTAGAAAGTACTTCACTTACAGAAACACCACATGAAAAGCATAAGCCCACAGACACATTCATTCAGATGATAAAAGCTGGTTCTCACCCTTCCTATTCTGGAGTGAAACAATATGAGAAGGAAGATTTTTCCTAAGGATATGGCTCTATAGCAAGACTAGCACACTACTACACAGTTACTGGGTATCACTAAGGCTTAGGGGATGTCATTAAAAAAACAACCATAAGCAAAAGCAGAAATCTAACTTTTTGCTGACCAAAAAATTATACATGAAACACAATTCTGAACCTCTTCACCACCTATAAAAATTACAGCCAAACAAAAGAAACTGTTTCTTATCTCCTAGATAAAAGCACTAGAACTAGATGCATATTCTGGTCAAACAGTCAACAAGGAAGTACTACACCGGTTTTCATTTCTTTTAAAAAGGAAGAAGTCCCAACAACTTGCTTTCTTCGCATAGGGAAAGTTCAAGAATATTTGTGTAAGGGCGCATTCGAAATGGATAGTTCGAGAGTCACGGGAGCAATGTGCTCAGCAGTAAACAACATTAATGCATTCTTTCCTTTTTCTATTTTCAAATCCATCTTCTGTCAAACAAAATACAATCCACATATGGCAGCACAGCAGCTGTGACAGACTTCACTTTGGTTGACAAGATTTACTGAAATGCTCAGTGCATGAATATTGTTGATAAACTACCAGGTGTGCAAAGATAGTTGCTTATTCTGAGCCAAACCCTTCAGGTTCGCTAAAAGAATAAACTGTCTTGAAAACGAAAGAGACTGGGAAAAAACCAAAACCGTACTACTGTTGTTTTAAAAGGCAAGAGAAAAAAGATGAGCCCTAGATAAAAATAAGGCAAACAACACCTTGGTGAAGGTCATCAGAAAAAATACAGCCTTACTAAATTGCAGGAGCAGGATATGGCCTTACATAAAAGAAGTAAATGCATACACTGCTTAAAATCCTTTTCCTCCCTAATGGTTTCTTCCTGTTAATAAAGTACTTCAATTTAAACAAGCTTATAAACACTGTATTCACCGGACCTCAGAACCAAAGCAACACTACTGCTGCTGCAGAACCATTAATATCTGATGGGGGGACTGCCCTTGTGCAAAGCCTGTCACCCAGGAGGCAGCAGAGGAAGATCAGCTCTGCACTTAACATGGTTCTTACAACACTGCAAAGCAATATTAAGTAAAAGGATAAGAAAAAAGCTTTCTTAATTTTAATCATTATGCTATAAGGCTAAAATGGAACCAACAGGTAAAGTTTGCTCAGCTATGTGTCGCTGGTACTTCCAAATAAGTATTGTTATTATGAACTTCAAATTCATTTTAGAGTTTCCACTCATCTTCACAAGGTCAGAGAGCAAAGAAGCTGCAAGATTATCTCCAACTTTTGCCATAGAACATGCTCCAAGAGCTAAATAATGAATCATATTACAAAGCTCACTGAAGTGTTATAATTATTCCTCAGTAGTCTGAAAAAAAATTTCCCCCTATGCCCATTAACATTTTCACACAACACTGTATATTTTGCCTGAATCCCTGCTGCATGAAAGCAGGCAGCTCAAGTGGGAACATTCAGCTTAGAATTGTGTATTCAGTGCAGATGCTGGATCCAGCAGGGAAACGATGAAGAACCAGGCCTCTTCCTCCCCCCACTGCCCCCTCTTTTTTAATTAACTGAGCCCTTGAATATCATTAGTTGCTCTTGAGATACCATATTTTTATTGCTTCTTACGAACAATATACATAAATATGAAAAGTAGATCTGTAACTTCAGAGGAAAAACAAGTACATCCGTGTAGCCATGTCAGAGAAAAGCAAAGGCTCAAGGAACAAATTCTGCTGTGAAGGCAATGTGAAATTCTAAATTACATTTCCCATTTCTAATACAATCAAGCTGCCACGCTCCAGGCATTCTGCCTCGAAGTGAACCTGCTCTCCAGCCCTGTGACTCCAACGTTCGTGGTCATGGTTTGGTTCATTGCAACCAAAAAGGAAGAAACTGCCGACACGACAGGAGCAACAAATCCTTGTGCTGCAATTTGGACGAGGTGATTGCACCACCATCCCTGGCAAGGCCGGCCCAAAGCCAGATGCCTGAAGCCATTTCATTCCTATTCTGGCACTAAAATCTGGTGACTACCTTTTACTAACACAAGCTTCTCTTTCCCATGTCCACCCCACTTCCCCAGGCTCCCTTCCCATAGTAGCAAACTGCGTGTGCTACAGACAGTAACAGTTACAGGTGTCTCCCCCACTTTACCCCATTTCTCCACCAATTAAAGAACAAACCTTACAGCTGTTGAGAACAGATTTGCCTCCCAACAGTGCAAGAACCACCTCCTTCACTTCTCCCTGCCCCACCTTCCTCCTATTTCTAGTCTTTCCTGGTTTCTTCACTCCTTCACTATTACTCATGTTATGCACATACATTTTTCTTCTTGTCAACCAACAATACTGCCCCCATGTCCTTCAAGTTCACTTTTACTAAGAATCTTTAATCAAGCTTTAGTCCAGCTTTCCTAAGATCCCACCACATGTCACACCATTTTTGTGGATTTCCCCTGGACTAACTGGGAAGGAACTACTGCAAATACATACAGTTTCAAATGCTGTTTAAAGTTCATTCTATCACATAGCAGACTTACAGTAACAGGCCAAGTTATACAGCTAAGCGCTACTTCCAGAAAATCAAAGAAACGTATCTAGCTTGCTGCTTTCTCGAACTGAACTGAGCTCCTAGAAGGCACAGAAACTGGGACCAGAAGACGATGGCTTCCAGAAACTGATGTAGTCCAAGTCAGATACACTAACTGGTTTAAACACAAAAAAAAACCAAGTAGGGTTTGTGCTACAAGAAAAAGATTGAGTTTATACATAAATTTTCTCTAAATCTGAGGTATTGTAGCTAGCCCTAACATAATAAACATGAAACAGAAAGAACAACACCCAAACAACCAACCAAAAATGCCTGATTTTGGCTGTTTGTAAGAAAGAAAAATATGAACTATTCTAGTTAAATTTGCAGGGGTAGGTGGGTGTAGGGATTTGTTTGATCTTTTAAGCACAAGTTACAAATTCCTACTCCTGTGGATGCAACTTAAGCAAATCATGCTATCCTTATTCACAGGCTCTCCTACAGTTTCTGTTCTTCTCATGGAAGGACATCAAACACTACTCTTATTCTTCCAACAGTTTTTTTCCATGCCGAAACATATATTTTCACAAAACAGATGCCTGTTCCTAAGCAGAGCATAGGGATCAGCTGAATGTTCAGCGGTGCACTAATACTGAAGTGGAAACCAACACTATTTCCAGACATCTAGTCCCACAAGGCAACCTCAGATGAAGAGCAACAGTTAATATTACCTGAACAACAGTGAATACAGCTTCAATCTGTGAATAATGTCATTTGGCTTAAAACAAAATAATTACACCCAATTTTATTTTTAAACCGACACAGATTAAGTCTTTTTAGTTTTGTTTTATTTTCCAGACTTGTAGCTTGAATTTTCTGTAAGCTTCAGAAGCTGTGAACTAATATAAAGCCAATAACGCTGTGATTGGAAAGCTAATTTTGCTTCCAGAAACTTCACAGTGAATCTGAAGTGGGGAAAAGAAACAAAACCAAACAAAACCATCCTCCCTCACAGGGTTTCCCTATACTCACATGAAGTTTGTTTACAGTGTTTTGATTTTTCCTGTCCTTTAGGACTACTGTACATGAAATCTGTCTGGACAAAAGGAGAGTTTGCTCCAAAACACACATCTGAAGAAGCGTACCCCAAAGAATTTGATCTTCAGACAGGCAATTAACCACCATTTCCAGATAAATGTTCTATTTTTTACTTCTTCACATTACTTTAGCACATTGAAAACCAAGACGGAAGATTAAGGGACAGGTTATGTTCATAAGCCACTGAAGCAAAGCCAACTTGAAATGCCCTGCCACATGAACACACTAACATCAGGATTCCAAAGCATACAGACATTTCCAAACTCAGTTAGGTGCACAGACTGAAGGTATAAGTAGAGCTCTAAGAAACAAACTCTTATTTTTTAAAATATAGCAGTCATATTTCTCTACAAGGCAAAAAACAATCATGTACATTATACACTAGATTTCTCAAAGGTCATATTTGCAAGAATAAGTCAGCCTTTTAAAAGATTTTAAGGATAAAAGAAGAACCAAAAATCTTCTTATCTCTCTGCATCATTACTTAATGCAGTAATTCATATTTCCAATATTCCCTGCCAAGTTTTGTAGAAGGATTTTTCTGGTTATCAGATCGTGCACTGAAATGGGTTAGTTCACTTTCTCAAGATCAAATGTCTCCAAGTTTTATTTGCCTGCATTGCATGAATTTTAAATTATCCAGAGGAGTGTGGGTTTTTATGGGTTCATCTCAAAACAAATTCTAATGGAGACATACAAAGGAATAATTTTTGTTCTTAAGGGAACAAATAATTCTACATGTCAAACGGTTAAAATACAAGAATGGAGTGAAGATATTCCTTTCAAGTACCTCTTGCATTGGCCACACTTCCCACAAAACCCAAAGGCAAAATCCTCCTTGGAACTGACCCTGGCATTTCGTATTGTCACAGGTAAGAATTTCAGGCTGACATGACTACCAACCATATTGGATTTGGGATTTTCTTCAACAGATCCTTAGTCAAACAACTTCTGCCCTGAAGACTTCCATGTCATTTCATGGTTACAGGTAACAACAGCCGCTTAATATCTTAACTTCAAATAAGGATCTGAGTGCCTGGAAGTGGGATGATTCAGAGTTCTGCACAGCCCTACCAGAGCATTGCAGTATTACCAAGTTTCATTAAATAACATTCCAGCTGATGTCCAACAGTAATAAACCTGTCTGTATAATTTTCAACACCAGGCATGTCGGAAGGCAGGCTAGGATAAAAACAACTCCCAGAAGTTAGGGGAGAATTACGATTAAGAATGAAACCATTGCAAGTTTCCAGCATCTCCCTAGAAAGATGCATGTCAAATGATTCCAGCCAAAGCCATAGCCAGGAATACTAACAAGTTAAAATATTACTTAAGAAGAAAAAGTGCAAGAAATAGAAAAATACTGGAACCAGGAAGGACTGAGGGTCCAGATCTCCTGCCTAATAATATCCTATTTTAACTGAGAGTTAACTGGGCAAAGTTATGAGCTGAAACATAACGGTAATGAGGTGATTTTACCTTTATACCATAACACATTTATCTCCAACATAGAAATACAAAACCTGAAAAGGAGACTGACTCACTGATCCAATAGGAAATACATAAAAGAAATGAGTCAAGCCTACAGGAGTGAAAGAGTGCCACGAATATGTTTTTCTTGGTCTCACAAAGAAAAAGCTAGGCTATTACAAAAAACGTATTAAAAATAATGAAAACATGAGAAAACGCCTGATCTAGAAGCAGTGCCCATTACATAACATTCTGGTACAGACACAGAATGGCAAGTTAAACAGTATCACAGAGTGATGATCCATTTTCTAAACCACTCAGTGAATTTCACAGAAGCAGCATGGTTTCCATGCACCACTGAGCCCCAGCAGTTTCACACGGCCAGAATTACTGAGCATAATGTGTGCAGAAAAGACATCTTCGTGATCAGAAGGTGACACAGATACATAGATAAGAACAGATAATAAAATGCAAAGGTCCACAGGCAGAGCAGATAAGGTCAAGAGTTTCAACCTTTGGAGAAATATGGGATAAATATATGGCCAAGGGATATTACACTGCTCTCCTAGCGTAATTATGAACCACGGTTACACGTCCTTCATTTACACAAAAATAAATGTCTAGTCTTAATGCAAATTACGTTCATTTCATCAAGATGCTAAGTTAGTACTACAATCATCACTACAAATGTCACATGAAATACCATGCATCCTGGCACATCCCAAATCAGTACTGCTACAAAAGGGGTGTGAGGAAAAGCCAGGCAGTTTGCAGATGCTTTCAGCCAGAAAGGCAGTACAAGCTGATACTTTTCTATGATTTGCTGAGTGTTGTCAAACATATAGCAAATTAATGATCTATTTAAAATGTCTCCATTGGATGCCATTATGATTTCTGTCCAGTCTGAGATGATCACTACACTGGCAACCTGGAAAACTTTTACCGGAGGCATGCTAGTAGCTTCATTCTTATGCACAAAATTGACACATTAAATTCACGCTGAAGTGCTTACTCTAGAACTAGCATTACAAATCCACTCTCAAACTCACTTAGGAACACAAGCAATTTCATCTATACCTGTGTATTAAGCCACTGTGCTTACCTACTTGCTGTGATTTGATTGCCTGTTTTTAACTAAGGTGCAGTACAGAATCTCTGCCCTAACTGTACTAAAAACTACAACTCAGCAGCAGTGAAAGTCAGACATGTTTTGCTGTGAAGAGCCCCAGAACACTCTCCCAGCAATGTCTTTGATTCTTCACTCTGTTGCAACCACCTTCTGACTGTTCTCTTCCTGTAGGCTTCAGAGCCTAAGCTGAGCACTAGGGAATCCACTGGGGATCCACAGCATATTTGAAGGGGAAGTCCACTTCACACCTACAAAATACTGTCTCCACAACTCTTGGGGAGCTCTCTTTTAACATCTTCCTCATAGTGATTTTACCCTTGATTTTCCTGTCACTAGCTCCGTTTTTGCACTACAGCCTCACCAACTGAGAGGGAGATAATGTTAACAGATGATTAGCTAGATTTGACCAAGATTCGACTCATGTTGCTGCAGAATGTGATGCTTTCCCATTCAGTTCTTGAAGTGTGTCCTGGGTTCAGCAGTAGCAGTCATTTTTCTCTTTCTTAGTAGTCAGTGCAGTGCTGTATTTTTGACTTTCAGCCTGGGAACAACACTGGTAACACTGATGCGTTTAGCTGTTGCTGTTTACTCTATTTACTCTGTTTACTCTGACCAAGGACTTTCTCAGCCTCATGCTCTGCCAGGGAGGAGGGGAAGCTGGGAGGAAGCAGAGACAGGACATCTCACCCAAACTAGCCAAAGAGGTATCCCATACCACAGCATGTCATGCCCAGTATATAAACTGGGGGCAGTTACCCAGAAGGGCTAGATCACTGCTCGGATCAGGCTGGGTATTGGTCGGCAGGTGGTGAGCGGTTGTATTCTCTTCCCTTGTTATTTCCCTTATCATTATTGTTACTGGTGGTAGCAGCAGCAGTTTGTGTTATACCTCAGTTACTGGACTGTTCTTATCTCAACCTATAGGAGTTACATTCTTTCAATTCAGCTCATCCCCCCCAGGAGCCGGAGGAGTGAGCAAGCAGCTGCGTTGTTCTGGCTTGCTGGCTGGGCTTAAACCACGGCAAAGTGCAAGGCTACAACACCAAAAGTCAAACTGGGAGTACAGCACAGAGCATGCAAAAGCAGCATTCATGACTGCCAGAATAAATGTCATTTGCATAACCAGTCACTGGGAAAGCATTTGGCAAAAAAATACATCCTCTTCCAGCTACCAATCTGAAAATGCTAATATATAAGCTGCTAAAGAGTATCAGCAGCAGTGAATTGGATGAATGTATTGGAAAAGATAAAGAAAAGTGAATCGTTTGCTTAACAGGTATCCAACACTGATACAAAAGACTTCTGAAACAGAAGTTTCTTGCTGAGGGCATCTTCATTATTTTCAAGACAGAAGCTGCTTGATGACCATGTGGAGAAAGCAATGGACTTCTCTGGTTTTATGACAGACACTACAACCAGACTTCGAAGAAAGTAGTTTAAACAACACAGATGAAGTTCCCCTGTGATTCATTACTTCCCTGACACGAATAGCTGATGAAACAGTTACAAAAAGCATTACAGCTTTCAGTGTGCGACTGGAGAATATGTTATGGTTACATTCTGTTACTCGCTTCAGAGAAGGAGTCAAACACAGACCTATTTTCACTTAGGAAATGATGCCCTAAGAAACTGGCAAAGATGCTCATATACCAATTAATGAAAAAGAACATCTGTTCTTTTTCAAGAAAAGAAAAGACAGGAAAGGAAAAGACCCTTCTAGGCAAAAGTAAGATGATTTTCAATATACAAAGTTATCTTTCCTCGAATGCCACGTGCACACACTGTCAGTTTAAGGCCATTTAAACCTTTTTGTAAAACTGGAATGATGTCCACAACATCTGATAGGAATTACTACTATCCTTTATCATTGCTATTAACTAGTGTTTTAAAGCGCTGTCTGCCACAAATAGGAGAAATGAAAACAAAAAGTACAACAGCAATACATATACTAAAAAAAACCCAAACAAAACAAAAAAAACACAATGCAAATATGCGTAAAAAATGAAATGCAAAGTCTTTGCAGAAGCACACATTTTAGTTGTCAATATCTAAACACCAGGTAACCATGAACAGTTCCTCTTGCAAGAGCACAAGTTGCCCTTGCACTACACGTGCCAAATTCAATATTCAGGATCCAGACAACTCCTCAAGAAATGGAAGTAATTACAATTTAATACAATTTGTAAATACAACCTGAAAGTCACAAAAAGGTAACAAATATAATGTATGTCTTGATGCTGACATACAACATACCTTTTCATAACAATGAAGACTTTGGGTTGAATGGGATGAAGTGCAATGCAATCAAGTTATAAACAAAAATGAGAGTGACTATATCTAATGCCTATTTGCTAAACATTTATAACAAGTGGGACAGCATATACTTGTAACTACTCCCACTTTTTTAATGCCCTTTGGTGACAAATCTGAAGCTGTGGCCTACCTGAGAAGAAAACACTGATTCTGTGTAACCATGCTTTCTCCTAAAAATGTGCTTGACTTACCTAACCTTCAGGACCACAGTAAGTTTTCTGGGAGGCAGGCAGAAACCAAGAGACCTGCACATTCTAGAATGCCAACAACCTCACAATCAGTGTGTCAGTCCAAGTTACCAATGTATAGAAGACTGATTTAAAAACTGAGCTGGAGACAGTCCTACTCCAGTCTTACAACAAATAGTGAAACAGCAGCATGAGGAAAGATTTAAGCAAGAGAAACAAGGTCATATTCCATAGCCCAGTGACTGAAAATAAGGGACTGGATGGAGCAAACATCTGTTCCTTTTCTTTCTACAAAGCATAAAAACTTTAATGCTTTATTTATATAAATAATTATCATTTATTAATGGACATTAAGTGGCCTTCCACAGAACTAAACAGCCCAATCCCTAATTAGGATCGAGAACTTCAGCACAGGACTCTAAGCTGTTCTATGAATATCCGCTTCAGCTTTTTATTGAATCAGCTTCAATGAACTTCATTTCCCATGCCCCCCATGCTCCCAAAACTGGAAAAAAGTATCCAAAGCCTCAAAAACGTAATGGGAGTAAAAAAATCCTGCTTCACAGCAATGAATATTTTGAAAATCCCTTCACTAGCATGTGTCAAAGAACTTTTTCCAGATACTCAGAATCATAGAATCCTTAATTACTTATTGTAAGGCTCAAAGCCAAACTCAACGAGGCACTGAGATTAGGCACTATAAGATGTTCAGTCTCAGTTTACACAGATGTAAGGTAACTTACATTTGTCTTTCCACCAGCTTATGAAGGTACAGTGTTTTCCTGTCAATGTTTAAGGAAGCAAAACAAGTCTTACTTAAGAGCCTTACTTGAGATTCCGACCATAACACTTTGAGCACAAAGCGAAGGATAAGTATGTAGAGGACAGAAACTCAATGGAATGGTGATCTTGCTTTTTAAGTGCATGCATTGGTACATACATAAAATTTTGAGCAATTATGGCATAAGGACAAAAAAAAGGTAAAACCCCCAGATTTTATTTAGATGCCTTATTTTCCTGGGGGCAGTCAAAAAGGACTCTCAGAAGTTGCATTTACTGAAAAGAAATTTCTATATTGCATGCCTAGTTTTGTGAATCTTTCCAAAGGCTGCTTGTCTAGAATACAGTTGGCCAGGATATGGCCTCTGCAAATTTCAGGCATGTAAAATGCCTTCGGACCTCCCTAGTGTCTGTTTGGTCTTTTCCACCGAAGAAAGAAACCAAACTTTATTTTAATTATCTCCACTCTTCATGATGTGCATTCTTAAACTGAGTAATTTTTTGAGAGCAGCTCTCACATAAGTGTAGGTGGTACAAACTAAGAATCTTACACAACTTTACTTTTTCCTCACTTAGAAATCAGAACCTAATTTAAAACTGTAGGATCATAGAAACATCTGTTCATTTTTGAAGCTACCAGTATACGAAATGTTTCAAACAATAGCAAAACAGACAAGTAAAAGCAAAACATCAAGTTCTCACAGGCTACAACCTCAACATTCCTTCTGATTTTTATCTCATCATGGACAGGCAGAGAGACCAACAAGTATTCAACATACCTGCTCCAACTTCTTTTTCTTCTTCTTCAATGCTGTTTTTGATACTGTCATATTCCTCATCGATTGCCTGGTTGCCACGCATCTGAGACAGGATTCTCCGTGCTCTCTGAGTCTGGCCTTTTTGAATGAGCCAGCGAGGACTTTCAGGAAGAAACAGGAATCCAAAGAACTGGATAACTGCTGGAACAGCTGAGAGGCCCAGCATGTACCTGGAAATAAGTAAACAAAGAAATAAATGCTTAACATTTGCCTATAAAAACATGCTATGAGAAGACTCGGTTGACTGAGGAATATGCCTCTTGTGTAAGGAGGTGCCAGTTTTACTTCTGAAAATGTCTAACTATAAGCAGAAACACTGAAAAAAAGTCCATTTTACCAGCACAGCGCTTAACACCAGCTCTTTTGGAGACTCTACCCTTAACTCTTCAGCCAGCTACGATGTTAGTTTTTAAATCAAAATTGAATTTGAGATGCCAGGAGGGGTTACCACCGGCCAGAGAGTTATGCTTCCAGGGATCAGCACTGACACCTCTGACAACACCCACAGATATCATGGTTCACTTCAGCTAGCGTAGGGGGAAAAGACTGCGGAAGACAAGCATACCACCAACATTCATGGGTTGTTCTTGTCTATACACGTCACATTTTTATATTCCTGAAATAAAATGCTAAGAGAATTAACAAGAACTGCAGACCAACATATAATTTTGTTCTGTTCTTTAAACCTGACCTTTTCCCATTTGCACTTCACTGAGGTATTTTTTCATTTCCATTAAAGACTTTAAATGGTGCTGCTGCTACTTGTACATTATTGTAGCTATCCCAACTTTCACCATCATTGGTTATAATCATCAAAATACCTCAAGAAAGTAGCCCTCAGACTGAATACTGAGGTGGTCTGTACTCATAAACAGGTTCACACCTTGACATCAGTCAAAAGATTAAGGAGACATGCTAATCTCTCCTCTAGCTCCTCTCCTCATGCAGGCTTTCACAGAGATGATTCACCAGCCTCTCACCTCTGTGTTTTCATAAAGCATGCTACGGATGAGACTGCTAATGGAGTAGGAAAGAAAGCACAATGATCATGGAAACCTTGTTTTGGGGCAACAAACTGAATGTTTTTGTCAAATCCAAATACATTTTGGATGAAAACAGAAAAAGACTTTCTTTGAGGCATTTGCAGATTTAAGAAAGACAAACAAGAGCAATACAACAGGGCAGAAAACTGAAGAATGAGAATAAGAACACTCAAAGGTAATGCAAGGAGGATGGCCATCCCAGGACAATGTGCATGCAAGCCAGTCTTCCCATCCCCATGCTGAGCCCTCAGGTTCTTTCTAAAACCAGAAAAAATTTCCAAAGGTCATATAAGTAAATCTTGCTCTAGAAAGAAATCTGTGAGCAGATTTCTTATTTTCTAACACTCTAACAACTTTTATTTTCTAACACTTCAAGAATGATGTAGCTCATCGTTAGTTAAAGCTTGTGGAAGGATTATTAGTTGAGTAGTCTTCAGCCAACATATCTAGCAAGCGTCACTAACTTACTTATGTTTTCATTCCTCATTCACTAATGTTCTCATTCACTAATGTTCTCATTCATTAATAGTCCTCATTTCTTCCTATGATCTTCCTGCTCCACAAACATTTTGTAGCTGTATACAGAATAACCTTTACACATACATCACTGAAGCTCACCAAATTGTATATTCAATGTCTGCATTAGAGTAGTATTTAGAAAGCTCTATTTCAAATGAAGAGTAAAACAAAACCATGGAGATTAAAAGCACAATCACTGTATTCTGTCACACTGCAAACAAAAGGGCCTTTTAATGCATCAAAATAAACAGATTTAGTCTTTATGCTCATATTACCTAATTTCTGTTCCTCCAAAGCCCTTCAGTCCCTTATATGCAACAGAGTCTCCAGAACTAAGCAGCTGGGTGCCTGCAATCATCTTGGGAGGCAAAATCAATTGAGGCCCCTGAAAGCTCGATCCAGACTGTTAATGCTACCAGTTGGACGCTATTGAATAGATGTTTATCGCAAGCAAGACAAAAAAGAAATGTACAGAAAGCGGTCACTCACTAACGTCAGCTTCCAACTGACATGCTTCTCATCAAAGCTGAGAACAAGAAGCAGGCCAGAAAGAAAACATTCAGTTAAGAGCATACATCCACTGCAAGTTCAAGAGTTGATGCAATTTTCAGATCAAGCAATTTTGATCTAACCAATTGACAGTAAAAGCAGGCAATTTTAGATGTCTCATGCATTGAGCCAGCTTTCAGAAATCTAATATAGTTCTTTCCTATACAGAGTACAAGATTTTGCATTTGAAGGCAGATGTCTAGCAGACGTGAAAAAATCCAGCATGAAATTTAATAAGTCTGCTGTAACATTTCTCCTTTTCAGACATACTGCTGCAATACGATTAAGACGGCATTAGCCGGGTTTATAAAGCTAGCCTGACATCAGAGTAAGGTTAAATATTTGTTTTCTTTAGTTTATTTTTAATTTAATATCCAGCATTCCCTAGAACAAGCAGAGCCAAGAAAAAGTAAAATTCCTTACTCTAACTGGAGTGTAGCACTCCAATACTTAACCATTCAGTCACTAAGAGCTACAGTAATCGTTGTAATTTTCCTTCTTATATGTGATGACTCAGGAGTGAACATCTGTGATTTCTTCCCATGCATTCACTGGCCACTCTTCCCAGGTGACAGACCATCTGTACTCTTCCCTGCTCAGTCTTAGGTTGCAGCAAACTAACTGCAGGCAGACAAGTACACAATCCCCAATTAACAGCTCCCGCATTGTAGGTAAGAATCCTTGGATAGCTCACCACTACCATAGCCTCAGCTTCTGCCCAGTGAATCATCAATGGTTTCACTTCACTCAATCCAGTGGAACACTACGAAAAACAAAAGTTATCCAGCATGAGCCATCAGGCTGCAAGTAACAATTGCTCCTCACTACTCAACACACTATGCTGAATCTGGAAGACTGGGACCACCAATGTGAGAGAAAGCTATAAACCAGGAAGCAATGGATCACTAAAACAGTCACACAACTGTAGTCTATGGCATAAAAAAAGAGGCTGAGAGAACTGGGTTTGTGCAGCCCAGAAAAGAGATGATCAAGATGAGATCTAATTGCATGTTGCGTAACTGAAAAGGAGCTCATAAAGAAGATGGAAAAAGATTCTTCTCTTATGTACACTGTGAAAGAATAAGAGTCAACAGTCACAAGTTGCAACAGGAAAGTTCAGATCAAAGAATGAGGGAAAACAATTCTTCACAGTAGGAGTAACTGAACATTTGAACAAGCTGTCTTGAAAATTGACATGTCCATTGTTGGAGATTTTCAAAAGTCAGCATCTCACACAGCTCTGATCAAGCCTCTTTGCCTTACTCAATCCACAGGTTTTAGATTTTACTTTCAATTTTTTTTAGTTCAGCTGGGTTAAAGGCCTGAATTATGCCACAGTAGAGGGGTTTTTGTTCTAAGCAGAAGAAACTACACCAATGTGGAAGTTCTCAGAGGAGTTATGCAGTATTTCAGTGGGTGGGGCCTATCTAAGGTACAGTGGTGTCAGTGTTTTACACAAAGATGAAAACTACATTTGACAATGATTATTGCCTTCCACCTAATCTTCTACTTTAGCTAAATATATTTACAAAGCAACATATCAAAAGATGGTAACTTGCATGTGTGTAACAAACCAGAATGATATTTTTCCCTTAAATAATAATTTACCTACAAATGTACTTGTCAATCCTGCATCACTGCTTGATTTGAAAACTGATACATCCTGTATCACAATGCTTATCTTTTCCTAAGAAGCCCAGACATCTGCTTTTGTGCTACAAAAACTCAAGCTAGGGAGTATCTTAGTTTACCTGAACAATTAAACAAAACCCACCCGTTCAATAAGATCAATACCTGACAGATACTTTGTTAGCTTGTATTTTTCTGCCAATGTGCTAGTATTTACTGAAACATACAAGTAATGAACACATCTTTACCTCCTATGTGTCAGGGCACTAACAGGGAAAAAAAAACCCAACAGATATACATCCACAAAAGCTTCTCCCAGCTGAATCCCCGCTCGCTGAAGTAAACTGAAACCAAAAAATCTGCCTAAACAGAAAGCGCACAATGTCTCTAACAACAGCAGGGACCCAGAGCTCCACTTCTAAATAAATATCTTGACCATTCCTCTCACCTAGCCCCATGCATAAGGGGCCATTACATTCACAAATTATTTAGGCTAAAAGGTAATTAAAAATAATGAAGCAACTACTGAATAATTGGCATCAGGTATCAAATACTTCAGTTTGTATTTTACTTAGAAAAGCATTACTGCATGCCATTAACTTTCCTCAAAATTGAGTGTATTTCTTCACCTGCAGAACAGGATTAGCAATCCTACAAAACTAAGTTTTTCTTTCAGTGAAGGCTGTTCCTCAATTCTCCGTAAGTGGACACATAGTCTGCCACAGAATGCAAATGCATTACAATAAAAAGGTCATGAAAAGCTTCACATAAAAATACAAACTGCTATTTGTATTTGAGCCAAGGTAACCAACGCATTTTCATAAAGCACAAAGCAAAGCTAGAACTTAAAATTAAATTAAATCACCATTAAGTGACTATTTTTTAAGATGAAAATATTACATCCTCTTATAAAAGAGGCAAAGGAAACAATCGCATGGACAAAAATTAAAAACCTCAAAATTCCAGAATCTTCAAACATACACATATTAAAGCACAGATTAATTCAGAAAACACTAACTTCTTATCTTAATGCATATTTAACATTTAAATGTGTATTTCTTTACATATTACAGAAAGATCAGCTTCCAAGTTCTTCTATGTACTAAGTCCCAAATTAATTATTCCTAACTTAAACCTCCAATGACAGTGCACCTAAAAATGGAGTTATTTAGCTCCATTACAAGCCAGAGAACATGATATTTAACTTGCAAGGTTTTGCGGGTGGGATCCTTCAAATTAAGATTTTCAAATAGCAAAATTACTCCAGGCTGTAGCAACAGAAATCAAAGGCCCTACAACATGTGTCCCTTTCCTAAGAGTGTTTGAAGACAAGAGCACACATAATTAAGCACGAATTCCCAGAAGTTAGAATGTACAGTGTAAGTTATTCCTTCTACAAATTTCTGTTAATTATTTTTTCAGGTCAGCAAGTAAAATACCGAGCCACTGAGATTTCTCATCTCTCTCAAATGACACACCACTATAAACACAGTAGGTATACGGATACAGTCCAGAATCACTTAGCATTGTCCCCAGGAAGAACATAATATCCAGAAAGTAGACTAAAATAGATTCATATATTCTATAACCTAAGCTTTCAACTATGAAGTCATGCTACAATATCCTTCAATTCTGAGCTCAGTTTAAGAATACTTAACATACACCACTATTTTGCAAATAGAGCATCACTCTTCCTGGAAATTCACTTTCTGAAAAATCACCATGTAATTATTCTAAATGCAAGAGGCAAGTTAATTTCATAAACATGTCAACCATTCAAGCTTGTTGAAGCACATTTATTGCTCATCCATTTTAAAGTTTAGTAAAGTCAAAACACCTAAGCATACTGTGAATATTAAGCCTAAGTGAAAGCAGTACGGACATCATTTATGGAGACTTAACTATTAAAGTTCCATTTCAGTATACAGCTTTACCACTTTATACATAAACTGTATTTTACCAACAAGAATTACAACAGCTGTCAACCAAATCACAACCCCGCCAGCTTTGCTTTTAGCAAGGAAGACTCACAAACCTCCATCCATCCTTCGCGAGGTAGCTGAAGATTCCATCAACAACACTTGCAAAAAACTGCCCTCCAGTGATGAACAGAGTGTTAATGGTGACTAATCTGCCTCTTAAGTGTGGCGGAGCAACTTCTGCGATGTACACTGGCACAGTCATAGATGCTACACCTACAAAAACAAATTCAATTACAATTATAAAATAGAAAAAGATACTGTATCTCCTTTTCATCACAAAATAGACCATTTTGTGCTGGTTTTGGGCTGCAGTAGGGATAATTTTCTTCACAGTAGCTAGTATGAGGCTATGGTCTGGGTTTGTGCTGAAAACAGTGCTGATAACACAGAGGTGTTTTAGCTAATGCTGAGCAGTGCTTACACAGAGCCAAGGCCTTTTCTGCCCCTCACACCACCCCACCAGCGAGCAGGCTGGGGGTGCACAAGGAGCGGCGGTGGGATGCAGCCAGGACAAATGACCCCAACTGACCCCTGGAATATCCCACACCATACGGAGTCAAGCTCAGCATGTAAAGCTGGGGAAGAAGAAGGAAGGGGGAACAGTGATGGCATCTGTCTTCTCAACTAGCCATTATGCATGATGGAGCCCTGCATCATATCAATAAGGGAATGATATCTGTGTAAAGCATGGGAAGGGTGGTGGTGGGTAATAAAAATGTATGGGATAGTGTAGGACCTGAGCATGACGTAAATGGCATGGAATAAGGGGTGGAGAATGTGCTGGTTTGGGCTGGGATAGAGTTAATTTTCTTCATAGTAGTTAATACGAACTATGTGTTGGATTAAAATTAGGACCCACGGTTTACAAAATTAATTCTATCTCAGCCAAAATCAGCACACATTTAAAAGGAACAAGCTGGAATAATCTGTTTTCCAGGTTCCAGAAGATGAAAGAAAATACACCTCATGCAAGAGACATACCCACAGCAAATGGGCAGACACACTCTAGTTGCTATTGGCTGTATTTGCAATACAGGTCAAGGTCTGATGTAATGACACAAAAAAATGACACTCTTCAATTCACATGGCACGTATACTAAAATTATTAAAAAGCATAAATATATTTAGAGTTGTGAAACAAGGAGATGCTGTGATCCAAGAAAGCACATGTGAGTCAAAGTGACTGAAGATGCCAAGTGTTCACAGCTCCGAGTTTAAACAGAACTTTTGCATGGTTTCCACCTCCAAGAAAAAGCATGGCCAAGCATTATTATCCCTATAATTATTATTATTATTATTATTGTTACCATGTAATTTTATCATTGTTACATAGAACAGATTGTTTCTTGAGTTTTTTAAAAGTTTAAAAGTATTCCATATGCAGTGCTAAGAACTCTTACTGCCATAAGGAAGCAAGGACTGAAGCTACAGCACAGCTGCCTTTTATTCTGTCACACACTGGTAGTATTTCCTATGAATTATGCTGTTGTGATTTAGACCCAGCTGGTAACTCAGCACCACACAGCCACTTGCTCACCCCTCCTTTCCACACCTGTGCAGGATGGGGAGGAGAATCAGAAGAATGTAAACCCCATGAGTTGACACAAGAACAGTTTAACAACTAAAGTACAATATAATACTAATGATAGTAATAATAATAATAATAATGGAAATAACAGGGGAAGAAAATACAAAACTAAATGGAGAAAGGAAAAAAATAAACCCAAGTGATGAGCAATACAGCTGCTCACCATCCACTGACCAATACCCAGTCTGACCTGAGCAGCAATTTGGGCCTTCTGGATCACTCTCCCCAGTTTATACTGTGCCTGATGTGCTGTGGTATGGAATACCCCTTTGGCTAGTTTGGATCAGGTGTCCTGTCTCTGCTTCCTCCTGGCTTCTTGTGCCTCTCCTCACTGGCAGAGCATGAGAGACTGAAAAGACCTTGATAGGGATAAGCATTACTTAGCAACAACCAAACCATTGGTTTGTTTTCAGCATTGTTGTCAGACTGAAGCCAAAACACAGCACTGCATCAGCTACTAGGAAGAAAAATAACTATCCTAGACAAAACCAGGACATACGCAATGGCTCTACATGAGCCATTTGTGCAAAACAGAGAAACGCCCATGAGGAACACACACAGAAGCACACTCACGCATACAGACAGTAAAAACAGGAGTTCAACAGCATACAAAGAGCAGAGCTGGGTACAGTACATGTTTTGGTAGTCCAAATTCACCAACAAAGTTACACCATTTAAACGAAATTTATATCCCTTTTTTCTTAAGAGAACCGACAGTGCCAACCAGCAGCAATTTCTTTTGTAGTTAAAACTAGCAGTACCTTGGCAGCACACACACAAAAACACATTTCAGCTGAAGCGAGATGACATACAACTTGAGTATGGCCAAGCACCAGCAGAGACACCACACCCTCCAGCTTGGGGCATCACTACTGCATCCACACCAACAGCCCCATGCCAGCAGAGACCAGTGTCACACCCCGAGCAAGAAATGCGGTCACCTAAGGGTGTGGATGTGGCTCCTGAAGCACGGCTGCAGTTCCCAGCTCATGTCATGACAGAAAGACTTTGTCACAAAATGGCTTCGGCCAGTGCCTCACTGCCTGAATCACCAACTAAGAGCATAAAATCACCTTTAGTAACAAGGTTAAAACTGTTGGGAGCCTCCAAAAGCCTGAGCGAGGAATACAGATTGTTTAATAATCAAATGGCATCAGCAGATCTGTTGTGACGAGAGGTAAACACTCACAGCAGCCTCTCAGCGTGATAACCCAGTTCCCGGCAGAGCCTCCCAGGACACGCTAATGCCTCCTCCTCCTCCTCCTCCTCCGACCGACTGAGCAACCCACACAGAATAATAAAACCACAGAAAAGCGTCAGGGAAAAATAAAATCATTAAAAATTTATTCAACCATTTCTCAAAGCCAACCAGAATGCACCATGGAAGAAAGCATTCACACAGCCTGCTGCGTGCTTGACAGGCAAGTTTTCAAACATAGGCCACCATTAGGGATATTTCTCTCGCATCCTTCCCATCAGCATTTGAACTAATTACAATTAAAGTGATGGATATAGCACACGTATGAGGAAAAGCCTTTATGAGAAATCACAGCAGCAGGCCCGCTTTCTGAAGAGCCACAGGAGGCAGCAGCTCACGCCGAACGGAAAGGAAGGACCATATAATGGCAGCAGCCCTGGCATGGGGAGGCCTGGCCTTCCCACTCCCCGACCTCCCCTCTGCCTCTGGCATGCCACCTCACACCTCATGGCCATTTTCCCACTGCTGGGACTGGCCTGGCAGGACACCCAACTCCACGGGGCCAGGCACAAAGCCTGGTGTCACCGTCTCTGCATGTGATGGACAATGGAGGGCTAGGAAAGGCTCAGCAGAAAAACAAGCATAGAGTAATTCCCCTGCTACACCCTAAACAAGATTCTGATAACCACCAGCTTTGGAATGCATGACTCAATGGACCAGATCTCTGAAGGGTTTTCTTAGAGGCCATTCATTCTTTGGCTCTGCTACTCTATTTAGACTAATCACCACTAAAAAAGCCACGGGAGCTCAAAGATGGGGGAATAAAGTCTGCTTGCCAGGGGGTATCTTATCATTTGCCCCATAAAAACTTTCCCTGCTGTTTGCAAGCATAACATGGAAATGAGAAAAGATGACTGAACGCAGAGCAGCAGGAATGTAGAGACCAAGCACTCCAACACAAAGCTGACAGGTATAGAAATAGAACAAGGTCTTGCAATAAATGCAGGGAAGAAAAATATAGTTGTGTTTCTGTCCTTCAGGAGACACAAGGAGAAAATTGACCTTACATCTTTCTCTTAGAAGCTACTAAAGGTCAGTCTTCGTTAAAAGCTTTACCAAAATAACACAGTCCCAAGGATATCCGTATGTGAATTTTACTGGAAAGCAGCTAGAAAGACGTGCATAACCAAAACCAACACGTGCTCTGTAAAAAAGCTACTTTTGTTCCCCCATTAAACTGTTAATGAAGGCTGATTTTACACAGGATCTGCAGAAAAATCTTATTCAAAACATATCAGCCAAATCTGCTTGTCGGGCATCCAAAAAAGCAGAGCCATGCCACTGATCAGATCAACAGCTATGGCTAACATTCAGTGCACACCACCAGTCCTGAGACATTGATGGAACCACCACCAGCCCCAGCTAACGCAACACTTGGCATTTACAGGTGAAACTAAAGCCTGTTGCTGCAACATAAGGGTAGTGTGAAAGTTAAAATGTGTTTTGTCTTGAACAAGAGGCACCGTGTAGCAGGAGCTTTACAGTTTCTGCTGTGTTCTTGACACAAAGTTAAGACTACAGGAATTAGCAAAGGTAGGGGAAGCTTGCACACCTCAACAGTCCTGTCACAAGCCAGCCAATGATACCAGCTATTCAGCTGGTATTAATACAATAGTTGAAATTATTTCTTATCAAACCTGCAATGAACAGGACATGATTTCTCAGGAAAACCTAAGGAGCTGGAGTATTAGTTCACGATCACACAGAATCCTTTAGATTGACACGGATATTTGGAGGTCATCTAGCTCAACCCCTGTTCAAGCAAGGTCAGCTGGAGCAGGTAGCCCAGGAATAAGTGCAGATAGGTCTTGACCATTTCCATAGGTGGATCTCCTATCAAAATGATTCTGCGATTCTGCAGCTTCCATGTCAGCTTTCTTATCTGAGACTTTTCACAATGTTGCTCTCAAAACCAGCCTTTTTGGCTTTGTACTCAGACCTTACTTCCCCTATTAAGATTCCCAAAACCTACAGGTTCAAAACATCAAAACAAAAACCTCAGCTCAGAAGGTAAGTTATGTTACATATTTCAGTTATCATTTAGATACCAAAACATACGCTTTGCTACTCCAAGTCTGAAACAGACTGTGGCAGGAGGTTTTGGGAAATGGGAGGAGGCAATAAGGAAAGCCTCCCCAGTTTGTCT
Source organism: Psittacus erithacus (assembly GCA_009867235.2). Lineage (NCBI taxonomy): Eukaryota > Metazoa > Chordata > Aves > Psittaciformes > Psittacidae > Psittacus > Psittacus erithacus. The sequence goes on along the minus strand of WYDI02010913.1, from coordinate 2,063 downwards.
GGCTGCCATCAAGGAAGCATTCACACACAAAAGCAACGTTCTTTCTAAAAAAATCACTAGGAGTAAGTTATTCTGAAACAGATCAAAACAAGGAAAAAACCATACCACTTTAAAGAAATAATGGCTTAGATTCAACAATATTATTTAAATTACATAGTTGTTTTCAATTGCCTTAGAACGCATCAGTGTTCTCCAGATTTTTCTCCTCTGGTTTCAATTTAAGACACAGTAGAACATCAGAGAGTAAGTTCCTGTGAAAAGGCACAACTGGATGCAAGGCATTAAATGCTAATCAACTACAAAAATCTCTAAAATACATAACCAGTATTCATTATTTAGTTATTTTAATAGCTAGATAGTAAAGAAATTTGAAAACAAAGAACAGCTTTCCTAACAAAATAAATACGGCTGCAATGGAATCTTTCATTAATCTTTCATATAAGAATGCTTTCGTTTACACTTAGATGACATTTTATAATATGCTTTCACTGTTAAACTCCTCACACCAAATAAAAGATTCTTGCTGCAGGCAAATATGTAGCTACCTAATAAAGCTGATAAGTGACAGGGCATGAGGAAAAGAAAATGAAACAAATTAATTGGAAATCTGTCAGAGAAACTTTAAGCTCTATACTGTGCACCAAAGCTATGAAATCTGAGACAAGACAGCAGGAAAGCCCAGTCTTTATCCACTTGATTAACCAAGGCATTAACCTTCTGCCCTCATTAAAGAATGTAGTTCAAAAAAATATAATAGAAAGTTCCTTAAATTTAGACGACAAGATGCATCTAATTATTATACGGGACGCATTAGAAGACAGAATGGACTGAAACAGTCATATTTAATGTTTTTTCACTACTAAGATCACTTAGGAGAGTAATTATTAGAACTGCTACTATCATCCGCAGACTTTCCATTGGAAAGCTGAGACAAGAGTGCACAGTGCAATTTTAAGACAATCAATAGAAAGCAGGTGTGAAAAGGCATCTTAGAAACACATTACCTCCCAGAAAGGTACTTTGAGTGTGAGTATGTAAGCGTTATAAAGTAGTCTTCAAGAAGTTCAGGACTGAAGTCAACAAACCCACTCAAAGAAGAGATAAACAAATCATGAAGGAGAAATCCTATGATATTAGGAGACTTAAAAACAGATATTAAGAAATGAGGTGAAAGTAGCAAAACAAAAGGACTAAACAAGGAATCCTAGTTCTTGTTTATAAAAGCATTGGGGAATATGGAACTCAGGATACGGAATATTTTTAAAGACTTTTTTAAGATCAGATAGATAGAAACGTGTCCTGTAAAGACCAGGAATTCCACTACAGCTTCAGTCGTGTCTAGCAGACAGGAGGGAAGGTGCATCATAAAAGCACAGGAGCAACAAAAGCTGGAGACAGGATATTGAATGAGATGCACTTTTACGCCTAGCATAATAAAAAAGGCCCTAACGTAGCTGGGATGTAACCATTGCTCATTTCACTGGTGTCAACCAATAACCAGCGTCAGCATCAGCAGAAACACTGGGAAGGATTCCTCACAAATATTTGTTGCTGCTGTTTAGATTCCTACCCAAAAGGTCATAACCATAACTTTAAAAAAACCTTACCCATTGCAATCAACCTTTCGCACTTAGGAATAAAGAGGACTGATGGTAACTAAAAATGCTAAGGAGACATGCCTAGGAGCTGGTGTGGTTCTCTCCCTTCTTCTGTCCAGCTCACAGTGACCCTTTGCATCAACAGCAGGCAAACCAGGGAATACAACTGGCTAAGGATATCCACCTGTCCATTATGGGGTCTGTACCACTTAGCTCCATTGAACAGTTCAGAATGAGTTCAAAAGCCTGTACTGGACCCTAGGCAGGACTCTCTATGATCATAGAATAGTTAGGGTTGGAAAGGACGTGAAGATCATCTAGTTCCAACTCCTGCAATGGGCAGGGACACCTCACACTAAACCATGCCACCCAAGGCTCTGTCCAACCTCGCCTTGAACACTGCCAGGGATGGAGCATTCACAACTTCCCTGGGCAACCCATTCCAGTGCCTCACCACCCTTACAG